>JASTWK010000024.1:600000-884849 GCA_030770225.1 Temnothorax unifasciatus
GAATACGTTTCTGAGAAGCGGACGGAGCGTACAAATGTTGACATATTTCTCTCTCTCTCTCTCTCTCTTTCCCTCCCTTCCCGTTTATCAATATAAATTATAGTATTTTCTTCAAATGTTTCAGATTCCAGGTAGCAGAGTGATGTTAAATGACATATTAATAACGTCTCTAACGTCAATAAATAATATATCATTAAACCGTCATTAGATGTCATCCTGCAATCTCGGATATATCATAGACGTTTTTATCATACAGGCTGAATAAACGATCATTTATTTATCCATTCAATTATTTATATATTAACGTGCAACAACTGTGTAATAAAAATATACCTATAAAGTAATTTTTACTTTTATTCATTACATATAAAATTAGTCATGCTTAATCGCCGAATGTTCCTTTTGTCGACTATAACAACAATGGTACAGCAGTCATATTTCTACGAGGTCGAAAAAGTTCGATTCTCGATCATCTTGTCGTTGCAAAATCGCTGATAATTCAGAAGGACGAATCTATCGTTGGATCCGGCCGGCCGACACGGCGCGGCGGCCGGTCGCCGCCGCTGCCACCGCCTGCGGGGTGAAAAATACTTGCGCGGCCAAGCATGCCGCGATACTCCGATCGGTCGGCCGGCCGAAGGAGGCATCGATCTCGCCATTGATCGATCGGTCGGCCGGTGCCTCGGATAAGATACTGTCGTCGTTCTGGTCCTGTCCTACTCATCGTCGGCCGTCCGACGGACCACACGCGTCTTGTCGCCTTTCTTCCATACCTTTCGCAATAAATCCACCCGGCTCTATCGGTTCTATCCCTCGCGATATCGCTCACGCGTATTAGAGCGTCGATCGTCGCTCACGCACTTTCTATACACATCACGCTACAGATTTCTTTCTTCACTGTTAACACTAGAACTACCAGAGATTAATCTATATTTATTTCTACTGAAGAAATCTTAGAAAAGAAGAAAAAAGAAAAAGAAAGAAAATAAATTAATAAAATTAATTATCTGTGTAATTTCAATAAAAGTCATGAAAAATTTCAGATGTTTAAAAAATGAGAAACAAATTATTAAGAAATGTCAAACGGGTCATTTTGACCCTCTTGGTAAATTTATTATAGTGTCAAATCAAATTATACTCAATTTGAGTCATTTTTAATCATTCTTATAGGCCGCCACTGCTTCTATTCAAGATGTCATTAATTTAACTAAAACAATGTCAATTTAAACCAATGGAGTGGAAATAATACTGTTCTGTATTAAAATAATAAATTCCGACACACATGGTAGTTAAAAGTAACGAAATGTTATTTAACTCAAAGTATTGATTTGAATTTCATCCTTTAACATTTAGCAGTTTCTCTCCTCTTTTATTCTTTCTTTTAACACAGAAAATGTATTAATTTCACGAGCACAATCGATGAATATCGATCAAAGTTATTTGTCTGTTCGATTAGAAGGCAATAGAGAGATACGCTCTCGCTACTTGATTTCACGTTATCATTTCCGATCTATTTAACCCTCGTAGGCATCGTTGTTTCCTCGATCGACTACAGATTCGCGAGACGGAGAGAGCGAGAAAGAGAGAGAGAGAGAGAGAAAGCACGTGCGCCTTGTTTCTCATCGTGTCGCGATCGTGTTTGCGGAATCGATTCCCGGAATAAAAGGCGTTCACGCCGCGTTAAGATGAAAATTTCGGTCGCCACCGCGAGCATCGCCTTCGAGGAACGAGGACAAGAGACAACTTGTGACTTCTTCGGAGCGGAGGGGGGGGGGAGACGGGCGGGCGAGGGGAAGGGAGGGGGGGATTCCCCTCTGCCAGCAGCGAGAGGGCCACCCACGTCGTGGGCGCAAAGGCGATATTTAGCGGAAGGCAAATCTCTTCTGGACCACCCACATCGGCTTCTCGACGCCGGAGCCTGGGCTACCTTATTTCAGGGTGCGCACCGTGTCGTTGTGTGGGTCCCACAGCACGAAACCGAGACCGGGCCTCTCTAGCGTGATGTACATATCTCTAGCGAGATATAATACATCTATATATATGTACCTATATTTTATTTCAAACTATAGGGGTATCGATGATATAATATGTATGTATATATATTTTTTCTTAATATATTGGCGCAATTCGCAGATTTTCGATTGTACTTGTAGGTCCCCTACAGTTTTCTGGTTTTCTGCTCGAAAGATATCTTGTCTTGTGTTAAAAAATGTTAGCCTCGACGTATTGATTTAAGAAATTATTAATTTTTTGCCTCACGTTTTACAAACTTGACAATTTTATTTTATTAAGTAGTAGATTTAATAAAATAATTGAAGACGTTAGCTCACTTAGAATTCATTATTTATTATTCATTATAGTCGAATAATATCGAATTATTATCTAAGTGGCAAAGAGAATATCGAATTATTAATTATAATTGAAAAATATCTACTACTAAGCGAATTTAATGTGCTAACCTAAATCGTACTAAAAGACACATTAGCACAATTGAAATAATATAATTAAAAATATATTATTACTTCAGCTGATCTATTTTACCGAGATCAAATTGTTAATTATAATAAAGTTATTTCTAGTTAGCAGACTAATTTAACTGACTATGCTATTATAGAAAAACAATAAACGCAATAAAAAAATAATAGATATATCAATCATCAAATGTATAACAATATAATAACATACAATAAAATATGCTATATAATACAGAAAATACCTAACTCATAATTTTGTTCGATTTAATAATATTAACTATATCTGTAATTTCTTCGAAAGGAGAGGCCGAGCATAACCGAACGTTCCTGCAGTGTGCGCACAAGGATATGACGCACAGAGGAAGGTGAAAAACATTTATGCGATCCGCAAGGCTTGCCATCACGAATTTATGACGTAACGCATTCTGTGCGTTCGCGGCGATTTTGGTGGGCTCGAGCATCATATCCCGGAAGACCCGACCGTGTAAACGCTATCATAAAGGCACCGAGAAATTTTATAAGGCCATTCTGCTTATACTACTGCGACTTGTTTCGAGCGATTTCCAGATCGCCCCGCGATAGCCGGGACGCCGTACGATATTCGTTCGCGATAAACACGTGCGAGCATAAAACTCGCTTGAGAGGCGAGCGGGGGACCTAACTGCCACAAAAAATGTCCGATAGAATTAGATAACGAAACCGATACAATCAAATCGCGTTTTTGGCCCATAAATATCATGTTTTTCGTCCGGCGCATGTTCGGTAAACTCTCTATCTTTTCTTATCTTGTCTCGTAAACGTGTACGTTGAAGTTATGAAGTTATCTTGACGATAAAGAATGACTTACTTTTCAATTTTTAAATTTTCTAGATTGCGTTATCAAGCAAGAGACAAGACGTGTAATTGTAATGCTCTCTTCTATTTTATATATGTATGTGTCGTGTTTTTATAGACATATGTAACAATGTAGGAGATTAAAATAGATTTATATTAATGTTCGTATAATATCTTAACTTGTTAACTGGATAAATTAATAACTCACGTAATAAAAGAGGTACTTGTGCGGATTAAAATTTAATAAAAGAATAACTACAGTTTATTCCTTTAGAGTAGCATATAGAGAAGTAGAATTATTTTAAAAGCTTTTATTATTTTAGACATATATGTATCTGCCATATGTGACGCATCTCGTAATTTGATACTTTCGACAATGAAAGAGTAACTTTTGTCATTTTCGCTTCTTATCAATTCTATATTTACGAAAAATACATGTCCAAAGCAATTTTATGACAAAAAGAGTCGTCAATGACTAAAAAGATATACTTGTTTTTGAATATCGCGACATTTTTTTATATCGTCATTCAATCGCGCCAATTTTGCGGATCTCTCCATGAGAAAGAGAGAAAAAGAGAAAAGGAAAGAATCTCTTTTTTTTTTATACGATACGGTGATACGCTCGCCAAGTATCCTGCCCACATCACACGCACGCACATCATACGCGGTACTACTCCGTTGCCCGGAGTATCGCGGGCGACGTAGCAGTATTCGATCTTCTTTCTCCTCACTGTCCTTTTTCTCACTCTCCTTTCTACGAAGGAAAGAAAGGCGAGGGCCGCGCGGCCCAAAGGCTCGGACCGAGAGAGGGAGAAAGAGGGTAGGTAGGGAAGGACACGAGCGAGAGTGATATACCGCTAGATGGAAGAAGAAAGAGTGAGAGAAAGAGAAAGAGAGAGGGAGAGGAGAGGGAAAGAGAGAGAGAGAGAGAAAAAGGGAGAGGGAGAGGGAGAGAGAAATCGACTACTTCCTTACGCAAGACGACTGCGTTCAACGGTGCGTGCACACGAGAGATGCTATCGGCCACCAAGACGGCACTCCGGACCACCCACCGACAAAATAATAAACACGGAATGCGACATACGCGTCCGTCCGTCCGTCTGTCAGTCCATCGCCCAGATACGTTCACCAGTCCGTCCGCTCGCTTTCTATTTCGCAGATACCATCCGAATTGAAACATACTTGGGGCACGATCCGCCCCAAGGTCTGTCTTTCAATTATTGTGATTATAGTAGGAAGACACCTTTTCTCGAGATCAGCCAAGGATTGACTAACGTCCGCCAAGCGGCAGACGTTGACACGTCTGAAACCGTCTTGGCGCTTTATTACAATCTTACATCGTTGTTATTTAAAAAAGAAAAGACATCACTCAGCGAAAAGAAAACGAAATCAGATTCGAGAAACACTTATTTTTGCCGTTCAAAATCATCGCTACATAGATTTCGATATATTATTCCTATTTAGAAATTTTTTAAAAAAATCTCAAACTCTTAATTTTATTCAAAATATAACGTAATAAAGAGAAACGACAAAACTCTTTGTATCATTATTTTATAATTTATCATTATCAATGGCATGATAGAATTTGATGATAATTATATTTGAATTTAAGCTTGATGAACAATTTTTAATTAAAGTGCGACATTTCATCAATAAGAGTTTATTTTAATGCCTTTAAAACAATCATCGAATGCTCATCAAGGATTTATAGAGGAGCCTATTACAATTGAAAAAGGCAATCTATATTAATCAATATTAAAATGTAATTTAATCAGCCTATGTATACATATAATTTCGGAATAACTGAGTGATTGAATTACAAGCTTTTATCCGCAAAAATTCTCTCAGGCATGAGCGCGGGGCCCGCGCGCGCTGATAAATCACGTAGTTATAGGGCGTTCGCGTTTGGACACGCATCTTCACCCTCTGCCATGGCAAGTCGTCGGTGCGCAAACGAGTTGGCGGTGACGTGCGGAAAGCGAGGAGAATTTACGCGGTATGGTATAAAGCCGATGATACAATACGCGCGACGATCATCGTTTGCGACGTAAATGCGTAAGATTATTTACGCGATTCGTAAAACGCGCGAATCGTTCTCGGAACGGCCCGAGCGAGATGCGCCCGATATTTATGGCCCTTCCGTAATCGCCACGCACGACAGTCAATATTCTCAACTCTTCATTCACGCGGCAGAAGATTGGCAACGTGACCAAATTTCATAATTAAATATAATTTATATTGATTGATGGAGAGAGAGAGGGAGGGGGGAAGGAGGGAGGGAGAGAAAGAGAGAGAGTTCGATGTTTTAAAAATATGTCGAAAAAGAAAATTAAGGAGAGAAAGTAATTTAAATGCAGAATGACCGGCATCTTTGCGTTTTTATCTCCTATTCCGGTCTGTCATAAATGACAAACGCTGTTTCCATTAATATTCGCGGGGCCCAAAAGGATAGATCGATGAATCGGCGGGATCAGGTATTCCGACAAGATCGATCACCAGATACCCCGAAATCCGCTGAGTCAACGAAGATAATGGCGATTACCGTAGAGGATAGGGAACGTACTGACGGTTCAGCGCCGGAAGTCACGACCTATCGCTCTTTCGAACGCTGATAAACGCTCGTAGATAATCGATTCGAGAGTTCCGGTAGCCGGTGTAGAGATGCAGATAGCGCAGCACGTTTTAATCCTGCGATAGCGAACAAAATTGATAGTTCAATTCAAAACATTCACAATCAGATTGTTATTTGTCTTTCGGAAACATTTCTGGATCTCCGTGTCCTGGCACTCGAACCGCGCTTTACACGTTGCAATTTAAACTTTATTCGAAATTGTACGTAACATTCGGAGTCTGCTCCAATTTTCATTGACGAATAAATAGTCAATTAAATTGCTTGACAATTAAGAGACAAAGAGTGCCATAAAGTTACATTCCCGTCTCAGAATCAGCTCGCGCCGAGATCGGAACGCTTTTGCACTCGACAGGGAGATTTGCTTAATTCGGTCGTTTCTACGCGGTTCGCTCGCGCCCACATGATCGGTGCAGAAATCGTAAAAAATCGCAAAGTCGCCCAATTCTGGCCGATACTTCGCCCGCGCGACGATCGTCGCGCGATAAACGCGAGTGATAAATTCGCTTTTTAAATATTCGCCGTTGGTGTTTTAATAGCGCTATTTTTCTAAGCTGACATCCCGATAGCGTGGCAGAGACTTTCTTCGCGCGTGTATCAATGATTACTCGCAGAATACCTTCTGATTTATGAATAGTACTTTCAAATTGCGATAAACGCTCGCTTGAACGCTTTTATATGAGAAGTAATAAGCGTTTTATAATAATGTTTATAATATAATAATAATTCGTTTGTTATATACATTTAATTTACACATTAATTTCCTGGCTTAAGAAGGATTTAAAAAATATCGTTTAAAAATCGGCATTGCTTTCCATTGCAAAATAATAAAATTCAGAAAAATGAACAATTTTACATTAACAAAATTTTTACTCTTTTGCACAGCGATTTCTGTCACTAATAAAGACAAAATTTTCGCATTTTTACTCATTCGTGAGAAAAAGCGCGAGTGTCTCTGAATCTTACATTACAAAATTGTATTATTGTCCGCTTCACTTATCCTGCCATCGTTGTAATTGCATTTTACGCGCGGAACAGCGGAGGGATCGACAATCGGATTCGTTTTCCAGCCGGATTGTACCGTCCGGGCCGTGGGCGTGCCGACAGAGTCCTTCGAAACGTTCCAATTATTAATTTACCTCGCTCACAATGTTCAGCGCGTATGCAACGAACGAGTGCAACATGTTATTTCGCGTATAATGACGCTGCTGTGCACGCAAATGCGCGTAACCACCCCGGGGACGACATTAAGCGGGACCGCCGCCGCCACCCCCTGGAGGCGATTCGCGTCGAGGGGACTCTCGTACCGTCCCCCGGTGGTACCGGGCTCCCTTCGAGAGAAAAGAAGAAGGAGAGGAAAGAGGAGAGAAAATGGACTGCTTTTCCTCGCGAGACCGCAGCGTGCGTCGCCGTCGGGAAGGGAGCAAAAAATCGGAAAAATGATACCGATTACGTGCAGCGGGATCGATCATCGTCCCACGGAAAATAACGAGCGTCTCCCTCTTTAACGCGACGACGACGACTCGCCAAATGTGAAAATCGTCGTCGTAATTGGACCCGGTATTATCGATAAACGTATACGTAATAATGGGCGCCGTGGCCGAGCGAAAGGTCGGGAACGGAAGGCTCGTAATCAGGGGCTGAAAAGTGAAGGCTAAAAGAACGACATTTTTAATGACGGTCGTAAAGAACGAAGATCGGCGAATTAAGAGGTAAAATTTTCGGCCTGCGTAATCTTTTCGGGAAACGGCGCGTTAGGTACGCAGTACAGGGTGTCCCAGCTCTAGCGGACCGCCTAATGACAAAATAGCGTAATAAAAAATAATAAAACGGAAGAGAGAGCGACGGGGAAAAGTATAGGTGCGCGTACGGCGAAACGAGAAATTGCAAAAAGAATGTAAATTATTCGTAAAATCTTAACTTTCGGTTAATTCAAAGTCTTTTCTTATCGAGAAAAAAAATGTTCAGCGAGAAAAATTGGGAAATTTAGAAATTCTGCGGAGAAACGCCTTTAAGGCGGCTTTCGTCGCTGTTTATAAGGAGACACCCCGTATATATCTCGCTGGGTGCCGCACGCGCATACGTGCGCGTGCGTGCAAATCGTGCGTGCGTACTTCCGCGGTGGACTAGCTGGGTGGTCCACGATCCACGATCACGGAATATCAGGCTTAGATAGGAACTCGTCCCGTGTACCCTCGCGCGCGAGGTTGCGTGCGCGCACACGCACACGCACACGCACACGCGGTCATGCGTTCGTCCGTGAGCGCGCTTATTGATTTCTAATGACGCGCGTGTAAACGTTGATTTGCGCGCGGGCCGCTCCGCGCTCGTCGAGTCGCTCGACCGTATTTTGCAAAACTCGACATATCCTCTCGCGAGCAGGGCAGGAAGCCGCGAAGCCCGCGCGCCGCTTCGATCCGCCCGAGGATTTTACGAGCGCAAAAAAAAAACCTCGAGATTTTTTCCCGTTATTTCAGAGAATTGATCGCGAATACGATGTGCACATCGATGCGTTTGATATACGTGTAATTAGTTTTGAAATTTTAATACATCATTAAAAAATATTATCAGGCAGAGATTTACTTTATTTCAACTCGCCTGATTCAACGATTTGTATTTGACGTGGAAGTTGCACATTCTTTGAAAATCTCAAAGTCGAATTATGGTTTCTGTGAGATGCAACAATACCGTTTATCTCCATTATATCGTTTTATGATAAACTTAATTAGAGATAATTCTTCGGTTTTAGGTACATCTTCGGGTAAACGAAAACGGTCTCCCGACGAAGATAATTCTGTTTAATCGATACACATTTTTGTTTTAACTTATCTTCCTTCGTATTTCCCGTAATCTAAGGATTTCCAAAAATGGTTCGTGAGTTAAAGATCAATAACTTCTACGGGATGGAATAATATGTTTATCTCATTATATCGTTTTATGATAGACTTAATTAGAGAGAATTCTTCGGGTAAGCGTAAAGCGGTCTCCCGACGAAGATAATTCTGTTTAATCAATACATATTTTGTGGTAGGATACATATTTTAAGTTTAACACATTTTCCGTCGCATTTCCTATCATCTAAGGAGACTTTCCAAATAATAATAATAAGTGAAATACGACCGTTTATGATATGCAATCAATTAGGGAGAAAAATGCTATTTATGGTCCGGACTGGATCTTGGCAGCCTAATAATAATATTGTGAATTTGGAAAAAAGTATGTAAAATTCACAATATTATTATTATTAGGCTACCAAGATCCAGTCCGGACCGTAAATGGCATTTTTCTCCCTAATTGACTTTCCAAATAGCTCGTGAGTCAGAGATTAATGCAGGGCGAGCAGATTAGTCGTATGAATAGATCGATATTTCATTATAATTGCCCCATTTTACGAGTCTCTGTTAGAAACGACGGGTGAGGGAAGAAAAAAAAAAGGCGACGCGTCCTAGTGTCCTCGAGCGAACTCCGTTAGAAGTGAGTAGGGCTGGCTGTCCGCTGTGTTAAAAGGTTAAAGGAGAACGGCGGTTGAAGTAAAGTGCGAAGTGGAGACGGGCCCCTTATAATAGCGCGTCTCATTAGGTGGTCCCTCGGTTTCGCCGTGGGTGGCCCGTCACTAACACTGTTTTGATATTAAGCATAGGACCGCGTAACCGTAAGTTACGCGTACGCCGACCGTGATATACGCGCGCGTATACACGAGGGCCGGGGGCCCCCGCTTAACCGCCGCGCTGTATCGCGTTATTTAGCGCCAACGCGCCAACGGTCCCGCCTATATATATAGAACATTTTTGTCGATCCTATCTGGGAAATATCCGAATATAGGTATCCGCTAAGTGCGTTGAGACGTCGGTTAACGCAGGGAAAATATTTGCGATGTACTCGAAAGCGTTTCTTGTGGCGGGAAATGTTATACTGTGTAGAAGACGTAGTATTTTTGGAGAAGAAAATATATGACTTAAGTATCTGGCGAGTACGAGGAGGTAATTACACGCGATAAGGAAATATCGTAAATTACGACAATTAAATTATAACTGATGTTGTTGGAGATAGCAATTGAGTTATTACGTGTCAAAGAAATAATGTGTGTTCTTTTCTTATTTCTCTTTAAATTTGAAGAAACTGGAGAATTGTCTATGCGTCTCTCTCTCTCTCTCTCTCTCTCTCATTAGACTAGGAATCTTCTCAAATATCTCACCAAATGAGAATGAGGGTCCTTGTTTGCCGTTTGTCATAATGCCTCTCGTTTATAATATAATCTAATCCTCTTGATGAGAAACGACACTCGAATTCTTCCAAATTTTGTGAAAACATTATTAATAATTTATTGAGAGACGTAAACTCTCGAGTTAAAACATTTAAATTAAAATTTAACATGTTGACATAATTGAAGAAATAATATCAGTTGAATTGAATCACATAGGTATCTTTAATAATAATAATGGTATTAATATTACATGTTTATTGTCGCATTTTAAGAAATAGAAGAAAAATAAACAAGAAATGACGATATTCGAATATTTTGGTGCATTATATTTTGGGTTAATAAAAGGAAACAAAAGGACTTGTGTGCGACGAACGTTTCGCATTCCAGTTTTCGCATATCCGCGCTTGCGTTACGAACTACAAAACAGGACCGGACAGAGATATATTGTGCGCGCGATGGGTGGCATCAAACTGAATAGACAGTCTGGCACGTTTGACACGCTAATTTCCCAAAGCTTTCCTCGTTGTGCGATGGAGATGTCTGTGCATCCATCACCGGACGTTCAAGAATCATCGCGGGGAGTCGCGATCCTTGCAGTTGGACACAATGGGATGAAAAATAACGTATTGGGCCAGCTCAAAAGTTTCGTTGCCTTACGTCAGGGACGGACGGATTGTACTTATCTGGAATACTTATTGTTAGTAGGAAAACCACCCTACTGAGCTCAAGAAGAAAAAAAAACATTAGATACTGTAACAACCCTAAATAAAAAATTCATGTCGGGTCTAGTCATGAAATATAGATACAAATTTGTTTAGCAATCTCTTCTGGTACGTGATGTGAAAATAGATTTATATGCTATCTGCAGTTCACTTCTAAATTTCCTATCTTGTAAAGAAATAATTTAAAATTTAAATAACAGCTCGCATTGTGCTGATTTATTATTTCAAGATGGGTTAAATAATTATTAATTTATCGCTTTTATATATGTATTTATATATTATTAAACAATAAGAGAGAGAGAGAGAGAGAGAGAGAGAGAGAGAGAGAGAGAGAGAGGGAGGGAATAGGGGGGAGAAATGTATTTAAAATACTTCATAATGTTCTTTATAAAAAGAATCATTTATAACTTTAAATATAAGCTTGTCGATAAGGAACAATTTTAGATTATATTTTAAAACAATAGAACACAAATCTGTAACTATATTATGTTACTTTTTTCATGTAATAAAAAAAATTTATTAATAAGAAACAATTTTAGATTGTACTTTTAAATAATAAAATACAATTCTATATTTATATGTATATAGTACAACTTATATAATACAAAAAACTTTTTTAGCGTACATTTTGGCAATCTATAGTATCGAACACGATTTGGATACGTCAAACGATACAAAAATTAATTTGTCTCAATGTACCGGCATGCGTGACGGGGAAGGAAATCGCGCGACCTTTTGTCCGGCGGCGACTTTTCGACTTTCTGACGTCATAATCCCGATGCGTGCCTCAAACACGGAATTTCGTGATCGGTCCGCCCCTGCCTTTACGTACGTCGCCTCCGCTCGGCGAAGCGAAGGATTCCGCCAAGTCGGATCCACCAGGCGGACAGAGGCGTCGGCCCGACCTGGGTGGTCCTCGTCCTACGCAAACAGAGCGTACGTAGTTGCCCGTAGCGTACGTCCCGTCCCGCCATCCCGGCCCCGGCCAGGTATAATTCCCCGGCGCGACGTCCGGGAAATTTACTGACTTTCCGGATTTCAGGAGTGCTCGGGCGTGTACAATGGCTGCTCGCTCATCGACCGATCCGTCCCAGTAAATTCGTGGGCCACCATTTGGACCGTTTGCGGCTTACTCCGGGCCGGGGGGACTTTACGGCCCGTTTAACAGCCCCCGGAACCGAGATGAACCGTAACTACGCCTATACTACAGGGTGCCCGTGAAGTCTCAATCTATTTCCCGTGGAACGTCTCCATTTGCGGGAGACGTCGTGCGGTCGTCTTCGTGGCTTCTGATCGATCTATTTTCCAACGTCTTACCGGTCTTACGTTTACGTAGGCACGATTGTCAACAGAAACGTCAACTTATTGTCGCTTGTTGCCTTTCATGGATTACTGTAATTTATTGCATTTTCTTCGGGATTACATCTATTACAGTGACAAAGTATGTATTTAACACGGAATCAATTTTTAAATCGGATTAAAATTTATGTGCCAAAATTGGAATTTGTACACAACGATAAACGGTTCAGCGAAATAAAAGCGAGCCCTCTTCCTCGCTGCATTTGCACGAATTTCTTACTACGAACACGAAGGTAGTCTAGAAAAAATAAAGGCATACACTAATCCTTTCCCTTTCCTCTTTGTGTGCCTTGCTCTAGAAAAAAAAAAAAACAATTACTTTCCGAAGATTTGGCCGTGACGCGCGCCATGCTGTCGAACGCGGCGCCGCTACAAATCCTTCGGGTCGGATTTACGATTTTAATTCGGGATAGTCACCGAGATGAGTCCAAGCGGATCCGTACCATGTATCCTGACCATATTGCTTTTCATTATGGCCCGCGGTGTGCCTCTGGACCACCGACGTCGTTGCAATTAGTAAGTCGGATATCTTCCTCTCCAACTCTTTCCCTTTCTCTCTCTCTCTCCCTCTCTCTCTTTTCCTGTCTTTCTTATTCTATCTGCTCCCCCCCCCCTCTCTCTCTCTTTCACGTTCTATCCTACTTCTTCTTGGTTTTTTCTATTTTCACTAAATAGAGAGAGGTAGTTTTTGGGCAATTCTAAAAATTAAACTGGACAGACTTAATGGAGAGTCTAGCGAAAGAAAGAGTACTTTACTTTCTTTTTTCAGAAATTGATTTATTAATTCCCAATCACACGTCACGTTAAATAAGGGAAAATCAAAGAACGTTTTCATATTAGTATCTTTCTTCAACATATTGATATTCGTATAATTAATAAATGATATAGTTAATAAATTATATTTATTTAAAAAAAATTGTTTGTATACTGATTGTAACGCAAGCAATGCTATATAAATTATATAATATCCAAATTGAAAGAATATACTTGACGTTGACCTTGATTTGGTTTGCTGAAATTAAATTAGAGCACAAGACATTAAAGAGGGTCCGGGTTAATTGGCATTGATAAAACCGATATTTAAACTCTTTCATTCTTTTTTACGTGCACTGATTGCACGCTGCATTTATGCGATTATATGAATACTCGATCTAAAAAACACAAATACTTCAAACCAAGTTAAAACAATCCAAGTGTAATATAGAAGAAAATAAAGTGCATACAAATAATTAAAATTATCACTCTGGCGTGCATCGATTTGAAAAAGCGTCATTATCAAGTGCGTTAACTCTCAATATGTTCCGATCGCCTTGAATAACATTGCTGAATCGGTTCTACCATCTACCATCTAGAATCTACCGATCTGAATAACCGAATGCACGTCAGTGTCGTTCGGATACGTCTTCTTCTTCTTGTTCCTCCTTTTCTCGACGGACCTCATCGCGAAAAGGACGAGAATCGCGAGAGTCGTTCCCGCGATTTTTTACGCTTTCACGATGATGCGCCTGGGCTTATGCGACACGACATGCATCCGGGTATCGACGACAACCGGAGGCGGTTCCACAGGCGGTTAGGAGTGCGCGCGCGCACGCTGACTCAACCGCGCTATCTCGCTCCCGCACTCATTAAGCCGATACACCGGGCGTCGGCGAAGATCAAAGCCCGTCTCCTACGGAGGACCGCTTAATACCGGGTGGCGAGTTAAGAGTGTCATAAAAATTATTAACGGTTCCTCAGCGCGCGCGTTCCCTTATCGCCGATCGACGGCGCGACCGCGGGGTGCATCCGTCAAAGGAGACAATACGCAAAGATCTCTCTCTCTCTCTTTCTCTCTCTCTCTCTCCTTCGTTTCTCCTCCTTTTACCCCTCTCTCTCTTTTTATTTCCGTCTTGCCGGGCATGTGGAGCATTCTGTACTTTTTCTTTTTTCCTTTTACTGAGAGCCTCGCAACAACCGCGCGTGAATGAAATCTCTCGAATGTGGAAGGACATTGACGTCGACGTAAGACGATAAACGCGATAATTTTAAAAATTTTAAGAATGTTTTAATTAAAATAAGCTATTTATGATCAACGGAAACGTCTTAATGTCTTATTTTCATTCCTATAAAGCGAAACGTTTTTAGGCAAAAAAACTTACACAAATAATGTTACATGGATAGAATGTATAGGTCCTATATTTGTACAAATAATTCTCCTAAAAATTCATGGTTTTACAATACTATTAATTATATTTTAAAACATTATTTCGTAATACAAACCAAATTTTCTTTCACCCAGCTCCTAATATGCACTGCAGGAGAACGGTTGCCTAATGAAGTTACATCGTTATGTAGATATTATGACGACAGTTTAATACGCTAATCGTGGCATTCGTTTGCGGCGCGCGGTTTAATGAGCGACGTCGGAAACAGCCGGCCTTTACTCCCACACATTTATATATTGGAGAAAATGTTGTATATAAATATGTGTTTGTATCTTGATGTGCAACACTAAATAGTTACATAGCTGTGTGGCAATTACGTGTGGTTTCAAGTAGTCTAAATCAGAAAGAGAGAGAGAGAAAATCGTAATTTAAAAAAACGAGAAAAGAAAGGGCCTAGGGGGATAAGCATGTAAAAATGGCCCCCGCAAGTATGAAGTTGATATTGGCGTCGTAAGTAAGTACCCACGTGACCTTGAACTCCTGCAAATATTAACCTTGAAATTATATTTTTAAAGGAGTTATGGAGGAAGAAAGAAAAAAAACAAAAAATTTTTTTCTCGAAAACGGCTCGACCAATTTTTATGAAAAAAATATATGTTGTAGGTATCAATAATGGTGTTTAAAAGAAAATATTTTGTAATTTTTGAACAAATAATAGAGCTAAAAAAAAATTTTTGAATTTTTCAAACAATTTTTTTTTTGTGTTTCTTTAGAGTGACACCTTTAATTTTTTTTGCAAAAACATTGTACTAGTATCTATTTTAACGTAGAATTTTCCCAGATTTTAAAAAATATAGTTTTGGAGTAAAAAAATAAAAATCATGGTTGTGTCACCTGATGCTCAAAGTAACGCCTTGTAGCGCCGGTCAAGAAAACTGCCGCATATATATATAAACAATTCCGCGACTGCAATGTTAATTATGAACAAAATATATTATTTTTCTATTAATTATAAACAATATATTTATTTAAAAACAAGTCATCTGCAGTTAGCCTATAAGAATAATAGTTTCCAGAGTTTACCACGTGGAAGTTGCAGTGTGATTTTAAACTCTTCATCGGGTGCTTTTTGATGTGAGTCCCCTTGCTTCTCACAACACGGGGTGCTTTTTGATGTGAGTCCCCTCGTCTCTCACAATACGGGGTGCTTTTTGATGTGAGTCCCCTCGCCTCTCACAATTGATTTTTTAGTCTTCGTCGCTATCCGAATCAATAACTGGTATAAATGTTGTATCTATTTTTATTAAACAATTCCGCGACTGCAATGTTAATTATGAACAAAATATATTATTTTTCTATTAATTATGAACAATATATTTATTTAAAAACAAGTCATCTGCAGTTAGCTTATAAGAATAAATAGTTTCCAGAGTTTACCACGTGGAGGTTGTAGTATGATTTTAAACTCTTCATCGGGGTGCTTTTTGATGTGAGTCCCCTCGCCTCTCACAATTCATTTTTTAGTCTTTGTCGCTATCCGAATCAATAACCGAATCAATAACAATAATAGATTTATACCAGTTATTGATTCGGATAGCGACGAAGACTAAAAAATGAATTGTGAGAGGCGAGGGGACTCACATCAAAAAGCACCCCGATGAAGAGTTTAAATCATACTGCAACCTCCACGTGGTAAACTCTGGAAACTATTATTCTTATAGGCTAACTGCAGATGACTTGTTTTTAAATAAATATATTGTTCATAATTAATAGAAAAATAATATATTTTGTTCATAATTAACATTGCAGTCGCGGAATTGTTTAATAAAAATAGATACAACATTTATACCAGTTATTGATTCGGATAACGACGAAGACTAAAAAATTAATTGTGAGAGGCGAGGGGACTCACATCAAAAAGCATCCCGTGTTGTGAGAGGCGAGGGGACTCACATCAAAAAGCACCCCGATGAAGAGTTTAAAATCATACTGCAACCCTCCACGTGGTAAACTCTGGAAACTATTATTCTTATAAGCTAACTGCAGATGACTTGTTTTTAATAAATATATTGTTCATAATTAATAGAAAAATAATATATTTTGTTCATAATTAACATTGCAGTCGCGGAATGTTTTAATAAAAATAGATACAACATTTATACCAGTTATTGATTCGGATAACGACGAAGACTAAAAAATTAATTGTGAGAGGCGAGGGGACTCACATCAAAAAGCACCCCGTATTGTGAGAGACGAGGGGACTCACATCAAAAAGCATCCCGTGTTGTGAGAGGCGAGGGGACTCACATCAAAAAGCACCCCGATGAAGAGTTTAAAATCATACTGCAACTTCCACGTGATAAACTTTGGAAACTATTATTCTTATAGGCTAACTGCAGATGACTTGTTTTTAAATAAATATATTGTTTATAATTAATAGAAAAATAATATATTTTGTTCATAATTAACATTGCAGTCGCGGAATTGTTTATATATATATGCGGCAGTTCCTTGACCGGCGCTACAAGGCGTTACTTTGAGCATCAGGTGACACAACCATGATTTTTATTTTTTTACTCCAAAACTATATTTTTTAAAAATCTGGGAAAATTCTACGTTAAAATAGATACTAGTACAATGTTTTTGCAAAAAAAATTAAAGGTGTCACTCTAAAGAAACACAAAAAAAAAATTGTTTGAAAAATTCAAAAAATTTTTTTTAGCTCTATTATTTGTTCAAAAATTACAAAATATTTTCTTTTAAACACCATTATTGATACCTACAACATATATTTTTTTCATAAAAATTGGTCAAGCCGTTTTCGAGAAAAAATTTTTTTGTTTTTTTTCTTTCTTCCTCCATAACTCTTTTAAAAATATAATTTCAAGGTTAATATTTGCAGGAGTTCAAGGTCACATGGGTACTAACTTACGACGCCAATATCAACTTCATACTTGCGGGGGCCATTTTTACAAGCTTATCCCCCTAGACCCTTTGGATAAACACACACATTTAGGCTTCTTTTATGTACCCTAAACCATTAAAAGTGAATAAGTTATATTTCGTCTCTCGTCTTTCGCGAATTATATTCATTTCTATATGTTGCAGTTACACAATTTATTAAAGCGTATATGATTAATTAATTAGATATAAATGCAATTAATAAAATTATTAGAAGCGTTTCGAACTAATCGACAAACAATTTAACGCAATTTTTTCGCTAAACGCTGGCGATCAGTAGCGTTTATAAAACAGCGAAAGCCGTGTAGGCGATATTTATCGCTAAAAGTGGTCTTTCAAATTGCAGTTCCGTTCGCCTCACATGATGACCCGCGCGCACGGCATGATTCGAATTGGAGAATCGGATGACCACGTTCAGCCGGTTCAGCGGTGAATGTGGGTTATGAATATTAATTCGATTCCTCAGCGGTGCCGCGGCACTGGCTCATCGGTGATTCTCTCTCTCCTCAAATGAGTATGCAGGTAAACAAACAAATGCACGGCACGCGCATAAACGGAGCGAAGGACCAACGTGGAAGGCAGGACGCGGAGAGACGGGTGGGGGGAGGGGGGAGACCGGCACACATCAGTGGTGCCTGAAAGGAATTTTACGGACCGAACATTCTGGTTTGTTACAGAAAATTGGTTTAAGTAAGATATATTGGCGAAAACCCATTGGTCGACAGCTCGTCCTTTTCTGCCCCCGAATCTCAGTAGGAGACTCTATTATTTTGTGACGACCTTTGGCCAAAGGAAAAAAAATCAGCATATGCGCCTACTTTGTTTGAGACATCAGAAAGAAAAAAAAGGGCGCTCATGCCCTTTATTCCGGTCGATTTTTACGCACCTGGTATACAAATAGAACTTACGAGGAAACAAAACATATAAATTTTCCTCCAACCTTTTGTATTTTATACCGCATATAAGTCACAGTGGTACCAGAGAAAAATGTTGCAAAGGGAAGACATTTCGACCGCTAATCACTCCTGAGAATATTTCCGACTCGAGCCATTTAAAAATCTCTCGATTTTCTCACACACATACACACTCATCGTTATAGCCGCAGATAGATCGGGACGAATGCCAAACTGTCAAAATTGTTATTTTAACTATCTGTAAAATCGTTTCTTGCTTGCACCCGTCTGGATAAATAAAGAGCTGACACATCGTCGCGTTAAAATTAGAGACTGCGTAAAACGAGAAAAACTTAACGATTTTTCTAGCCCGGCCTGCAAATTTAAGATCAGTTTCCCGTTTCGCGTAGGCCAAGTTGTTGCAACGTTCAAATTAACGCTTTCGAAGAATATCGATTTGTCGGAGCGTGCAAAAGATTTTCTGATGAGGAGGAATACCTCCGCCGTGTCGATAATCGCCTCGAGGATGTTTCTCATCGCCTGCCGGCCGGTCGGCGAATTGAAATTACGCGCGAGAGCGTGTTTGGATATATTTTCTAGATATAAAAATTTGTAAAAAAATTCAGGGGTTTCATCCTACCTAGGCACCAGTCACCACTGCGCGCCGCGCCGGGCCGCGGCGCGCAGCTGTGTGCATCATCGTGTGTGTCGCGCGTCTCTCGGTGTGGGTAATGTTTTTGCTCCAGGGAAAATGGGAACGCGTGTGTGGTCTAGAGTCGACTCCCCTCGCTAGTCCCCGAGTATCCTAGCAACGTGAAACGCCAAGGCGCCTCCGCCAATCGTCTCCGAGTCCCCGGCGCTTCGGCCCTCCTCGGCTTCGCTCGGCTCTGACGTCACTTCTGCGCGCAGTAGCGCATCGATCTAGGGCGGATCCGTCCGATCCCCGATCGATCAATCGAACACAACCGTGACACGCTAATTAACAGGATATAATAACGAATTTTTTAATTTACTGGCTCTGATCGACGATTGGTCGATCGATATGAAAGTCGATATAGTTTTCCACATTTTTTGTAATTTTTGCTTTAAGTCTTGAATTGTTTAACCATTACATTTCATTTTTTCTTTATTTTCATTTAAAAATAGAAAATATACCAATATTTTTAACTATTGTTATTTATCTTAAGTTTAATATAATAATATTGGATGCATCAAAATAAATATAGATAATAACTCCAACTATCATATAATTCTAAATGTTAACAGCTTTTCAATAATTTCATAATTATTCTATCACCAATGTTTATACCAGCTCTCTCTCTCTCTCTCATCATAAAGATAAAGCAATACAAATATAATACGAAAACTTATAATAAATCGCTATCATAAATATAAAAAAATTTGATTTTTCAGTCGTAAAAGATAACTTATTCCTAAATTAATTAATAAGTAAACTATTGAAAATCTTCAAGTCCGTGAAGAGACACGGGAAAATATACTTTGCGGCAAGCAATATCAAACATTTCAACAGATACTTACAATTGACCAAAGTGATCACAGAATTCGTTTCGACGACGACGGGGCCCGAGCGCGCGGACGCGGGGCCCACGGCTATACGCACGAGCCTGAATGTTTGCGCACCCGAGCCTGCCCGAGTCCGAGCCCGAGCCGTCCGTGGCTCCGAGCGCCGCGGGAGAGTGGGGAGGGGAGGCCGTCAACTATGGCCGGCGCGGCAGGCAGGCCACGAAAGAAATGTGGCAGCGCGTTTCGCTTAGTACCGACTTAGACTGCTCTAAGTGGCGGTCGCGTGAACGCCGGTGTCCACCGTTGGACTTTCACGCAGGAGCACGCACCACCAGGACGTCCCAGAGGCCCGCGCAGAGGGCCCGTCGCAGCCTGCGAACGCGACAACGACGGTGGCGACGACGACGCCGACGCCGACGACGATCGACGAATCGGCGCTCGGTGGTGACAGTGTGGCAACGCGCGGCCGGAGCCGGAGCCGGGGCCCGGAGCGGGCCCAGCCGGGAACCGCGGATCTGCTCGGCGCGACGCGGCGCGACGACACGTGATACGTGATCCGTCGATCGTGTGATACGTGCGATTTAACGCGCGGCTGGAAAAAGAAGACAAAAAAGAGAGAGAGAGAGAGACGATCTCGCGTCGCGCGATACAATTTTCCTTTACCGCGCGGGCGCCTTCGCCTCTCGCGCCCTCGCCTGGCGTTCCGAAGCTCCGAGCTCCGCGAGAGCGAGAGGCAGCGAGAAAGGGAGTAGAGCGACAGAGAGGGACTCACGAGGGATTTACGTACCGCGGGTAACCTAAAAACCGATCTCGGGTCCCGGTGTAAGCGCGATACTCTACATCGGCAGGACGCGCGCGCATGCGCGCCGCGGCTCGCTGTCCTCGTGCGCGAATTTCGAGCGAGGCGCGGGGGTGGGTTCACGTGTTATCGTAACGGCGAAGCCTGCGGACAGTGTCCAGTGAGGAAGTGCTCCCGAGAAGGTGTTGCGAGGTTCCGATTATTCCGGGTAGTGAGTGCGTCGGTTCGGTACGTTCGAATTCGCGGCATTCGCGGATAGAGCTTCGGATTAGGGCAACGTGATCCGATCTAGAACCAGATCGGCCTCCGTTCCCTTCCCCATCCGGCGGAAAGGACCGATATTGAAACGTCGAAACTCGTTGCCTCGAGGGTGGTCAGGATTTTTAAGTGAGCCCCCACGAGAGATCGATGAGAAACTAAGATTATTCACCGATCGTCGAGAGAGAGAGAGAGCGAGAGGGGGGAGAGGGAGAGAGAGAGAGATAAAAAGAAAGAGCCGAGGGCCAAACCGAGTTCGGAAAGTTGTAATCGCGCGTGGCGGTCGAATGCATGACGGATCATGGTTTCCGTGTCCGGACCCATATCCACGGGGATCCTAGCGGGACGCCCTTCTGGATCGCAGGGCCCGCGGCAGAATGGTGACGCAGAGGGCGAGAAGGACTCCAAGGCGGCGGAACGCGCCAGACTCCGGCACGAGTCGGATCTCTACGTCAGGCCCAGCTGGACGGACGCCGCGATAGCGTTGGATCAACTTGAAAAGGTAAAAATTCATTTCGTTAGTTTTTGTGCGTGTGAGACGTACATTTCCACCATTGTGCAGATTAATTTTAATCTCGGTAATTCTCTACTTTAGAGAATGATGTCCATTTCTAACCGATGTAGATTCCCTTTAATCGCGGCTTAACTTATTTGTCATCTTTTTCCATTTCTTAAAATTAGAGAAAGATAAAAGGTAAGTTAAACCAAGATCAAAGTTAATCTTCATTGATAGAAACGGATATTAGAAAAATATTTGAAGCAAGTTAAACCGAGATTAAAGTTAATCCGCATTGGTACAAATGAGTATAGATCCACACACATGAATAAGTTACCGCTACTGAAAGTCATTTCTTCTGAAAAAACAACACTGTTAGGTCCTAGCTAGCAGAAAGCTTTAAAAGACGTCTTAATAACATTACAAAGATGTCTAAAAGACGACATAATTTTTCAGATGTCCTTTAAACGTTTTTTAAGCGTTTTTAAGACATCTTTTAGAAGTTTCTGCTAGCTGAGATATTAAAGAATGAAGTTATTGTTAATTACCATGTGTATCAACATTGGTCATTTAAACCAATGTTAATAAAACTAAAACAGTATTAATTTAAACCAATGGACGTAAAAAAATATTGTTTTTTATATATTTGCCTATACGAATGGTTAAAAATGACTCAAATTGAGTATAGTTTGACGCTACGAATTGTAACAGTGAATATTACCCGCGATAAATCAAATCATTTTACCCGTAGCAAATAATTAAGAGTGCATCGTTTACGAATCAGTATTTACACTGTTATAAAATTTTTTTAAATATAAAAATTTAGTTTGTCAAATAAAACGAACCTTACTTATGAATCAATCCAATATTAGTTAATCCAACTTACAATAATTGTGGATAACAATTTGCATAATTGGTTTCCCGAAGATCGAAAAAGCGACGAGTTATATAAAATTAGTATCTGACAATCTTTATTAAAAGAATCGAAAAATATGTATAACGTTCGTTGAAGCAGACACTTCTTGTACGGGCATTTAAATCGCCAACGATATCGTTCGAAATCGGAAAGAAAAGAAGGCGCAGGGGCGCGGCCGTGCGATCGATGTACCAGGAACTAAGCGTGTCCAATTAGGAGCGAATGAGCGAGCAATTTGATAAGGAAATTCGAAATCGTTGTATACGTAGTAAGTAGTAAGAAAAATCCAGCTTGGACGATTGGACTGCCGCTTATCTCCGACGTTATTTACGTGTGAAACACTACTATTAACGAACGTATTTGCGTTCCTAGATACGAGAGACGGCTAATTAAGACGGTGAAAATAATTTCCCTGCTATCGGCTATACGCCGCGCCGCGAGGAACGGATCTATCGATTCTCGTCGTACTTAAGGCCAAATAGACGTAGAATACGTAGATAATAGCGCTAGTGCACGTAGCTATCGCATCCTTTTGGACGCGTCGAGATAGTCACGTTAGTTGAATGCAAATTATATCGACCGCTCGCGATAACGGCGCCGTTATTTCCTACCGGGCGTCGCGCTATCTTCGATCGGCGATTAACGAGGCGCACACTTTGACGATCAAAAATGCGTTTTAACGGCGGTTAGCGCTACCCGGCTCTTATCGCCGTCATCGGCGAGGCCTCGTGAGCGGTATTACCGATATGATATGCAGACCGTTGCCGCCGCTATAAAATCATACTTGTCGAAAACGCCGAATCCCCCTCGTTTCTTCATCCCGTTCGTCGTGTCTTAAACCGTTACTTACGTCGTGGAAAAATCTATATCGGTCCATTTTGGTTCGACGGGAATGGAAAGAACATGATTTGATAGAAAGAAACGTTTCATAGACTGAAACGGAAGAAATGGTTGAGTGAAATTTTTGCATTCGAAGCTTTTTCTTCGAGAGAAATTTCAGCTGGCAGTTTCTTCTTTTGAAATTAACAGAGAAGTTGTAGAGAGGCTAACCTATTCATTTAGGATTATCTTTCTGTCTTTTTACCGTATTGTATTTGAATTGTATTTGAAAATATCGAATTTCCCGAGTACCGGAAATCACGATACCTGCAGACACGGCGAATCTCTTCGGGGACCGAGCTGTAAACTTTTTACACACGCGGGTGGTCTCGAAGACGCGTTTTTTTTCGAAGGTATACCAGATCGAAGGGATAGACTTCCTGCCGGGGCCCGCGGGGTCCAGACACGCCATCCCTGGCATTTCTTCTGTAACTAGAGGGATCTCTTGGGACCTGTCGCACGCGGGGCCGGCAGATCGGGCCCCGAGATCCTTCCCGCGGACGAAAATGTGCGTGGCACGTGAAGCGGACGGTCGCGCGATGCCTTTCGAGGATGTCTGTTTCGATGCGGAACGATCGCGCGTTATCGATTCGCTTTCCTTCGTCGATCGGACCTCAGACTGCTGCACGATCTTTCGCGACCGCGCGTATTGTCTCGTTTTTCGATAAATACAAGAGAGTATTGTCCGAGCAAACTGATAGGGAAAGAATTCAATTTTGTAATAAATTATAATTATTGCTTTACCTCTTTGCATTTTTATATTTCTAAAATGCGATAAAGGTGTAGATAGCGATTCTTGTACATTTTTTACACCCGTTACGCGAGATCACCGAATCTCCAAGCTTTCTTGCAATCACATCTTTAATTTCTGTCTGTCCGCGTCACCTTTAATTTATTAATATGTTATATCCACTGTGACGAAAGGACGTTACATTAAATCCACGCTAGTGCTATTTTCAATTGCGTTCGACGTATCCCGGCCGATGGTCCGAGAAACGCGCACCTATAATAAGAGGCGAAGCGAGTAGCAAGCCTCGCGAACTTTTTGCTCGTGATAGTCGCGCTGGGTGGTCGCACGAGCGATTTCCACATCGCGGATGTACCGGGTCGTCTCGTTGAAATCTCGTATTTTTCGCTCGTATCCTCGTTGAAACCGGATATTGGATCGTATACTTTTCAGTAACAACGATAAATTGCAAAGTTTCTAATACTCGTCCGTTACTCGTGACATATTCACGTATTTCTTTTCTTGAAATTACGAAGTGCAGTAAAGCGAGTAAACATTGATCGAAAGATTAATTGGGATATCGTCTGAATAAAAATTGGCACATAAAAATTGGTTTAAATAATATTCTGTTCAAATTAATGCTCGTTAAATTTACAATTTTTAAGTCAACATCTCGGCCTTCTACTAAAATCTAAAGTAGTTTGACTTTGTACCAAAGCCAGAGTCGCTCGACGACTCGCTGTCTTGACTTGAACTTTAATAGCATGCCTACCAAATTTCGCAATGTCGTTAATTTTCGTATACGGGATTTCGCGCGAAGCGAGATACAAGAGATATCTCCGTCAGAATTTTGGGGGATTCCGCGCGTCGCGGCAATTCCGCACGATTGCACAATCACGGGACGCGCGAGAGCGCCGATCACCGGTGGAAGAGAAGTGGTGACCGGTGACAGTCGGCGGGAGACAAAAAGACTGAAATTCGAGGTCGATGCTCCACTTTTCTTCCCGACGAGGCGGCTCGGCCCGAAGAGGAGCCCTCTTCGTGCCTCGCGTTTATGCCGAATGAGTCAGTGAGTCAGTGGCCCCGGCCTCCACAAGGCGAGCGTGCGTGCGTGTGCGCGCGTCGTATGTGCGCCGTACATGCGGCGACGCATGCATACGGGCCTGTTTCCTCCTCTTCGTCTTTTTCCCCTCCACAAAAGAAGGGAGACTGACTCCCCCCCCCCCCCCGGAGGATTTATGTGCGGGATGATAATGGAACGTGATGAATTAGTTTCGTCGGTGCCGGGGAGTATCGAGGGGCGCGCGCGTGCATGTGCAAGCGTGTGGCGTGTTTCGTCGAAAATAATGCTATCAACCCAGTTTTTGACGACCTCATCTCGTGTACCTCGCTCTCCTGAGAGCCAACTTAATTTAGAGCAATTAGGTGTCGATAAGTCGCTTCTTGAATTCGATAAAATAAATTTATATAATATTTTGACGCGGAGGAAGAAGATAGAATTATCGCTGTTGTTTTATCACTTTCATTTCACTACACTGAAATGAAGCTTTTATTTTATTACATTTATTTGTATTTATTAATTTATTATATTGTCTTACTATATGCATATACATACATTCAGGTTCTTCGTGTTGATCGATGTTTTAAGATGATTATATGTTATTTATATGAAAACAATTTTAGACAAATACGAGAATGATTATTAAGTTGGAAAAGATAAAAAAGGATTTAATTTTTAGTTGAAGATCTACTTTTGTACGTGTCATGGTTAGAACTTATATTTTTTTGCTACTAACTGATATAGTATATTTACAAAAACTTTATGAATATATATAGGACAAGCATATTATAATATCACAAAATTTCTTAAGCGTTTAGAAATAACAAGGTATTTTTCATGAAGCCTATTATAAGTAAGCAGACAGAAATATTTTGCTGCTGCAATACAATATTTAATTATTAGATTATATTTGCCAATACAAGAAAAATTATACGTATTTAAAATAAGTTTAACAACTTTTTTTTTTTTATTTCTTTTTTCGCAATACGAAAACTTTTTTACGTATGCGTGCGTACAAAAGCGCTCCGAATTCGCGGGAATGTCTATTTTTCGACTCGTTTGTCAATGAAATCTGGTAATGCAGTTTCGCTTTTAACGGAACGATCCAAACGCGCCGAGCGCGCTGGATCAAAATTGATTTATTCTCATTGAGAATGCAACTCGATCGCGTCGGATCAACCTTGGCCTTGCATCGCACGCACATATGTGTGCGCGCGCCCGCGCAGCCCGAATGTTTACAGAATACTTGGGTCCGTTATCATCACCGCGCGTCACACATGCGCGTTCGCGCGCCGGAGTTCATTTACTCCAATTTGTTTACGTTCACCAGGGACGATTCACGAGGTACTGGCCTCGACCTGCTCCACCATCTTGATGTTCGCATATTTCGCGTATGCTGAGATGACGTTCTTGCCGCGGATACAAATTATTAGATCGATGCGAAAAATGTTTATTAAGATTTTAAATATTACCGATTGCATCTTTTTAAGAAAAGAATAGGGAGATTTTCCGAAAATTGCTCAATTACTACAATTATTTTATCTATATGACAGAACCTTATAAATATACTTTTTTTTTCCAAAATGTATCCGATTGATGTAAGAGATCATTGGACTTTCGAATTGGTAATACTAAATCTCATTTTTGAAATATTTTTATGAATTTCATTCATGAATAAAAAATATAACTTTATTTTTTAAATATAAAATAATTATCAAAGAGATATACTTTTCTTTCTCGAATTATTATTCAAAAATAAATCTTTATTGCGAGTAAGAAAAAATAAAAACTTTACTCGTAATAAAATTCGTAATAAAATTTCGAGAATGGAATACTTCGTCGTTAATGACCTAACAGGATCTTTTCGGGGACCCGACGATTCCTTAATGTCGTCGATCGAGCGCGATTTACGACGGAAATCTATCGGCCGGCTCTCAGCGCACGCATCGCGCGTTGCCACCGTTGATCCGAGACGATCGCCCGTAAAGATCACGATCGAAGATAAATGCTGAATTCCAGCGGCACGAAATAGCGTACGGGCGCACTATTCCGTAATCTGTGTCTTAATTTCTGGCAGCTGAAAGCGGTCGTCTTCGGTGCGGCTCCACAATACCGGGCATTCACGCACGCGCATATGTGTGAGAGTGAGATTAAAGGGCGCCGACACTACGTGTGAGAGACTTCCAACACTAATAATACCTACGAGAGGGTGGAGACGTGCGGCGCGTACACCGCCTCGAAGGCGACCCATGGAAACTCGTGTATAGGGTGTCTCAGAATGTCCTATCGGACACGATCGCTGGAGGACAAGCTGGCTGAATTATTATTATTTTTTTTAATATCGAAAAATTGATAGTTGGCATCTAACGTAACATTAAGAACGAGTAATGAGGGATTAACGAGTTAATCCTGGATGATGCGAATATAGAGATGTATGATATGTGTATCTCTTTCTATTCAATTTTTATCCTCAAGATGAATTAATTCTTTAAATTAATTGTATAATAACTTTTTGCATGGTGTCCTTTGTTAAGAGACTTTATTAAAATATTAATTTCGATGAATTTAAATTAATCTTGTATACTGTTAATCATTGAGCAACATTTAATATAAATCATACTTATACTAATATAAATTACTAATATAAATCATACTTGAAAAATATATAGATTTAAACTTGTAATTATTTTGTACATATTTATATTTTATTTCTTACCGTTAAAAAGATTTGACGTGAAAATTAAAGATTGAAAATTAAAGATTTACGAATGCTTCTCTTCAAATTTTCGTCAAAACGGGATTCAATTTAGAATTTGTTGGTACCGTAGAGGACACACGGTAGTCCTGAAATACCGTGTGTACAGGGTGAGTCACGGAACTGGGACAGGCGAGGTCCCTCTTTCCCCTGAAAACAACTCAAGGATGGGGAGGGAAGGGAAGGCAAACAGTTTAATTCTACTTTTCCGAGAAGTTTACTCCTCTGTAGTCTGGCTGGATGCAAGGAATGCGGTTGCATCTTCTTTTAGGTAAAAACGTACCGTACGCGCAACACGTGTGGTCTGTGTTTACTTTAGGATTGTCTAGGCATATTGTATATCCACTTCATATATAAAACTCCACCTTATATATAGAGAATTTCATTGATACTTGCATATTATTACACATTTACCTAGCAAGAAGACTCGAATTAATTTTGCCAACAATTCGTAATTGAAAAGCTCTATGATAAATTTTAATAAATATTGATAGTTTTTGGAAATATTTAACTAAAAAACTTGATTTAAAATAACCAAGCGTACACAATGGTATTTTCATTCTATGCATATAGTCACGTAGTAAATGCATTGATAAAATACTAGTGAGAAAATGGAACGTTAAACATTGCAAGGAAAAGTATTTATTGTTTGTTATAATTTTTCGATCTGCCCTTCGCACTCCGAACGTAGGAATGTCACGACGAAACTTCAATGTGTAACATATGATTATGGGAAATTACACGTTAGTACATAGGACTAACTATCTCATTACGTGAATTATGCGGTACGTGAAAGATCATCTTCAAACAATACGCTGGACGATCGATGTTTACGTTAACTTTAATCGCCGTTAATGCACTTAAAAGCGTTTTATTTTTTGCTTGCTTTTCTACTGTCAATGATTTTACGAAATCAATAGAAATATCCGTCCGCAATTAATTTGCTTTAATTATCCCCCGTTACCCTCTTTTTTAGGGGAATAATAAACGGAAGCTGACAATAAATTAACAATCATGAGCTTTTGAATTTCGCTAGTTAAAAACTTTGAGCTCGTGATGTCCAACGGGAATTCGATTTGTTTTTTTTTTTCGCAGGAAGAATCGTGGTAGGGAGAGATCGATCGGCCGAAATTAAGTTTGCACGGGCGTAGAATGTCAGTCTTATGAGCTTTCGACTTTTGTAAAACGGCAGGGAACTTTCACGCGTCCTTAACACGTGAAAAATCTAAAGACACCGACCGTCACGCTTTTCCTCGAGTTTCGTAAGGAACGACCGAGGAGGAGGAGGAGTGTGCCGGACACCGATGCGCCCAAGGGTCGGCCCGTCCCTTTCATCCTTGCTGAAGGATACACGCCCACACGAGTTGGCATCGTTCGGACGCCTTTCATCTTCCGACCGTCCTGTATCGTTCTCGTCCTGTACCTGGCTCCCGTTGTATACACGTACACATCTCTCTCAAGTCCCCCAGAAAGTTCAAATTGAGTTCTTTTTGCGCTGACAATTTTCTTTCAACAGCTCGTTTGAATCAGATAATTCTTTTCCCGCAGGGTACCGATCGTTTCTTTAGGCTTACAACTGTATTACCCACGAAGACCCACGTACTAATCACAGATTGGTTCCCCAGAGAAAATCTTCTGTTTTTATTATTTTAAATCTCAGAAATTTTTCGGAGGCATACATTTTCATGATAATTATAGATCTTCCTGATAATTTACAGTTCTTCAAAAATCCTATTGGAAAGTGTTATAATTGAAATCGATCGACTGATCGAAATCAAAGGATTATTATTAATTTCCATATAACAAAAACATGGACACTCATATATTTTTGAACATCTACTTTTCACACATTTTAGTCGCCATAATCTTCTTTCAATTTGTCAGATACACTAGAATTCCTTGGGTCCTTGGGGAGATATCAAAACTGCCAATTATATATTGAAATTCTAAAAATCGAGTGACAACTTTGCAACGGGGTTGCGGGGTTGGAATTTAGGGAGAGGGAGTACTCGCGATTATCAACGGCCTCTAAAGCTCGTTACCGTCCGCAATTCGACCTTTGGATTTCCCTTTCGAATAGACATCGCCGTGGAATTCCCCGGCCGATTAGAGCGCCGGCCGCGGATCGAGTTTCTTGCGGACACTTTCGAGCCGTACCTACCGCAAGAATCTCTTCGTTTATCCGGCATGGCGTATACCGCGGTGAGTTACGTGCACGCGCGTACCGAGTATTCTGGAATTCACGGCGCGACTGAAAGAAATTAAGAAAAAAAAAATGGAAAGAAACGTATCCGAGAAAAGCCCGCAACGTTTCGCAAATTGTGTTAATTTTTATTAGCTGATAGGTTTTTTTTAGCTCGATAGAAAAAACGGGATCCGTTACTTATTTTTTGTTTTATTGCAATTGTATAATCCAAGTTCAAGATCGATGATACTGCAGGGTATTGTGTTGATGATATAATTGATGGACAATAACGTAAGAGAATCGCAAGTGGAGATAGGGAAGAGCCTGACGAGGAGAAGAGGGTGAGAGTGTTCGAGCGCGAGCGATCGGCGCTCGCTTCTCGTGGAGGGCACTCTCTCGCGAGAGAAACGAGTCGCGGGAGAAGCGAGGCGACTCCGCCGCCGCCGCCGCGTTTAACGAATTTATGTTACTCGTACTTTTAATGTTTTTTATGGCGCGACACGAGCTGCGCCGAGAGATAGCAGACAGCATAACAGGATCTTATGTCAACGACGGTGGTCTCCGCGCCGCGAGCTTGTAATATGTAGATACTGCCCACCACCGGGAGAAACCCCATAAGGCCCGCGGTGAGAGAGACCACTTACGGGAAAAAGGGGGGAACCATCTTTGTCCCCCTTCGAGCTCCCCCTCCCCTCCCCCGCTCCGTTCACCCTCCCGTTCCCTCTCTCTCTCCCGCGCGCGCGCTGCCGCGTGTGTGGACGCTATATAGACGTCTCGAGAGCGACTCGTGGCGTCTCGACTTCCTTTTACTTCTTCTTCTTCTTCTTCTTCTTCTTCTTCTTCGTCCTTTCGGTTTCTTTCTCGAAACGGTCGGTGAAAATACCGGTGTGTGCTCTCTCGATGGTATACAGGGTGTCTCGCAACTCTCGATTGTAACTTTAGTGGAGGGTTCTCGAGTAAATTCGAAGTCAATTTGGAGAGTAGTATCGCGTAAGCCTGAAAATAAAATTCCAAATTTCCGCTTCAATGCGCGTTGAAGAAATAATAAGATAATTCTTTCTATTTTTTATATTGTTGCTTTGTTATCGCACAGTAGAAGTCTTGAAGATTAAACAAAAATTATACAATAAGTTAATAAATATTATACTATTGATATACTATTATATGTGTACATGCGCAAATCATTAAAGATTCTCGACAAATACCACGCTGGTATAACTAAAACGCCAGCGTGTTTCGATATGACAGTTCTATCTAAAATAGCGCGAGGTGTACTCGGTACTTTGAGTATCAATCAAGGTACCGGCATCGCGCTCTGCTGGCTGTACATCTTCCCGAGGGAAACGCCCGCGCCGCGCCGCGCCGGTCGGGGCAAAAGTCACGCGGAAATGCGAAACTCCGGGTTGGGCGCCTAGCGCGGTGGACCCGCTGACGCGCGACGCACCATGTGGCGGACGCGGATTGTCCGCGCGTCTAGAATTACCCGGCCGGGCCCCCTCTCCTTTCCTCCCTCCCTCTCGCCCCCGTCGAGTCACGGGGCCCGCGCCACGAGAGTTAATTGGCTGGAAAACCTTGCTATCCGATACCCGACGCGGCTACCGCCCCGAGATACGTGCCCGCGCGCAATCCATATTTTCGCCCGTCAGCTGCGCGCGAGCGAGCGAGCGAGCGAGCGAGCGCAAGCGCGCTCGCGCGCGCGTTACTCTCTTAAAACGTAACTGTACCGCGGTGCAAAGGGGTGGCATTATAGATCCTTTTGCTCTCTTCCGATACACGCACGCCGGCCGCTCGCGATCATAAATAATTTTATAGCTATCGTGGGTTTTATCTCACATTACGCGTACTCTCGGCGTTTCAAGCATCAGCTAAATGACCTCCGGGTGAGCGCGCGCAGATCTTTTTTTAATTACGATTTCGATAATTTCGTGAAAATTGCAAGATTGCGCAACAATTGCGACACTCGGCTGGCGCTGGCGCGTGCAGCATGCCCTAGCTCCGGGTCGACTACCTACAACTAAATGCTTGTTTGTCACAAATCGATCCCGTGTTTGTTTATTTAGGCGCCGAGCGAGAAGGTGATACGGCGCGACTCCGACCGACTTCTCTCTTCTCATCTTTTTCTGAATTAGGCATCCCTCTCCTTTTCTCCTCCCGACTCGAAAGATCGGCATTGTTGCGGGTGGTCCATGGTACATATTGTCAGAGCGGCCACCAGGTAGTGTGCAACGTTGCCGCTTGCAATGTTGCAAGCGCGGCTTTCTTTCTCTCCTCTCCTCCGTAAGGCCCCGACTCTCCTTGTACGATTACCCCTCTCTTTGTACCTTCTCTTTTCCTCTCTGTATTCTTTCTCTCGCTTTCTCTCCTCTCTTTCTCTCTCTCTCTTTCTCTCCTCTCTTTCTCTCTCTCTCTTTTCTCGGTTTCGTTGCAGCCGTAACCTCGCTCTAAAAGCCCGAACCGCCATCCTCATCCTCTTCCCCCTCCTCCCCCCCCCCTGGTCCACGGTATTCCTTCACTGACCTTCTCTGTCTCACTCTCGCTTTTCTCATTTCCACCGCTTGTCATTCTACAAACCCACGCGTCGAATTTAAAGGCCCCGACTGCACTTGCCTCCCTTCCCTCCTTCGTTTCTCACCCTTGGTGGTGAGTGCGTTCACCGATTTTTCCCGGAAACCGGCTGCACCCATTCTTATCTCGCGTATTGCCGGCGGAATTATTTTTAAATACAGGTCGCCCCAAAATTGACGACGATTCGTAGAATCATCTCGTAGATTTATGTAGGGAGTAGTGATGCCCGACCGTTTTTCAAAGATAAATTTGAGCTAATTTGGAAAGCTTTGTGAAACATTCAACAATAATGTCATACCAGAGTTTGCGCGAAAACGCGACACGCGAATCACGTTGTCCAGTATGCGCGCACTCGTGCGATTAAATTACTCTGCATGTAATATTTGAGAAACGTATATATTTTCCGTTTACGCAGTTAGCTCAATCATTTTGTTTCGGAAAAGAGCAAGAAGGACCGTCGAGTCGTTGCGAATATGAAACAACGTCAATTGTGCATCGCGGAATTTTTTGCGCCACACATACATCATGAACCCTCGATCTGCTTTCCAGGGGAAGGCGGAAGGCCAGAGGTCAGTGGTGTGGCTCAGGGCGCTACTACAGGATCAGCTTAGCCAGTTGGGTTACTTCCTGCAGAGGCATGCCGGAAAGGTGCTCTTCGTCGCCGTCCTCGCGCTGGCGATCCTCTGCGTCGCCCTCAAGTCCGCGCAAGTCAACAGCAAGGTCGAGCAGCTGTGGGTGCAGGGTAAGTGACTGTCATGCTTTATCGCTCTTTTATCGTTCTTCTTTTGTGCGATACCTTTTTTGTTCTTCCTCTCTTGCCTTTTAACGACGATTATGCCATAATATACTCCGTAAAAGCTCCGTACTTGAGGATTACGTTCTGCAGAGCTGCTGATGCGAAAATAGAAATTACAGATGCACGAAAGAGGAATATATAAAAATTATTTAAAATTAAATGAAGAAGAATAATAATGTGGAAATAAAGTGCAAGTTTTTCTTATCTTTCATATACTTTTCCAATTGATTATATTTTGAAATAAAAATCGCAATTCTGATCGCTCTTAAACTATTAAAAATAAAAATATTAAAGTCCCGCTTATAATACGTGCCACCACGAGTGGTTAAATTGAATCAGTCGTGAAATTTCTCTAAAACGCATCGTAAAATGTAATGACAGAGGGAAACAGATCGGTGTGAGAAAATCGTCGATTACTTAATTATTCCCGAACACGGTCGAGCTTTCGCGCAGAGGCGCGACAATCACGTGACACGGCGCGCCGCGGCGCGTGGAAAACGGATACAGCGTGCAAGAAATACGGATAAATTGTCCGCGGGGAGGAAAAAAAGAAGGATGCGCTTGCTGCGCGGGCAAAAAGAGGGAAACGATTCAAGCGGAATCTCCCCCACCGCGGGTTACATTAGTTGTACACACGCTGGGTGGCCCGGCCCTCTATATTTACCCGTGGCTCGAACGTTAATTCGAACACCCGCTGCTAACTTATATATGCCAACGCAAACGAGAACAGTCCGCGAGGAAAAGTGTCGGACGTTTCGGGAGGGACGAACGTTTTTACTCTTATTCCGTTCGCATAACAGCAGAACTGTTAGCTGCATCACTCGATCGTTTTGCCAGTTGCGCAGGTTCACTAAAATTAAAATCTACCCGAACTTTTTGTCAACATTCTGCAAGTTGTATATTTTCCTCTCTGTATTTTTGCTTTCGTTGGACACGTTTCTCGTTTCTGCGCATAAATGTTGACAAACGAACGATCGTGTGGTATCCGTGTAATGCAGATAATAAACGAAAGTAGCAATAACGCAACTCTGGGCGTAATCATGTTTCAATCGAAGATTCATTAATTTCCTGAAAGTTACTCCATTTTTCATTTCTCACGTAGTACTATCTGTAGATAAATGCTTTTTAATGTCATGTGCTTTTTAAATAATTTTTTCTTTTATTTGGGGAGTATTCTGTGAATAAGATGATAGAGTTATAAAATCAAGAACTAAAAAAATTTCATGAGTGTAGTATTGTTAGAAACGGCACTATATGCAGGCTACTATACATATATTCATATTTGAGAATGACAAGTGCCCCTTGTGTGTGTGTATTTGAAACAAATATCTCCTGTAACGAATTTTGCGTCGTGTAGAGTGACGGAAGACGAGTCGACGGGGCGAACGGACATTCCGTTCATTGGGGCTAGAGCCTCGTTGATGCCACGGGTAACTGTATAGAGATTCTTTCGACGCGCTCGACTTAGCATGAAGAAACGGCGAGTCGTGTCCTGGTTTTCGATCGGATGGAAGATATCGCGGACCTCCTAGATCGCGTCGTCGTCGGAGACTAATCCGTCCGTGCGGACCTTCCGTGACACTTGACCCCGTGAAACTTCACACCGAGGACAAGTGTTTCTCTCGTCTGAGTGTTTGTCTTCCCGGTAATAACGGTACGACGAATCGGCGTGAACGGATCGATCGACAATACGTATACGAAATTCCGCGAAAAGCGATAACCTCAGATAGGAATTTCCACTGATTATTCCTGTGATAATTTTCGATAATTTTGCTGGCATATTCGTGCACAAATATCTCATTCGGGTGGTCTTTTTTAAAGTTTAAAAGTTTTAGCAGGACTTTATTTTTCAAAGAATCTGCGATATGTTGGTGCATGTAGGCAATTATCGTCGAAACCGATTTACTTAGGATACATATGGGTTAATTAAAAGATACTTATATAAGATGCTTCGAGTATATAGTAACCGTGAATGCTACGATATCTGGCACGTCGAAATTTTCCCGACGGAATGTCACTCCACGGAAACGCGCTTCGCGTGAAACATTCGGAAACCATTCCTTCCACCTTTCACGACCGACGACCGTACGGCGATCGGTATGCGCCCGATCGGTTCCCGCAACTACGAAAGTCGCAACCCGATCGCCGTCGGCAGTCACGGCGATAAACCCGCCGCTGTTAAGGATTTATAAGGATCGTTAAAGGAGGCGCGGAACGTTGGATTTGCGATCTGGCCCGAGGCTCGCCTTCGTCTCTTTCGATGTTCCTTTTTTTTTCTTGCGCCGTTGCACGATTGTGTGGCTCAACGTTTATTGCCTTCGAGGAATTTATATTATTATTAATATTGTGTGACGTGTTATTACGCGCTTCTGTTACGCGATTTTCATGCGCGGAATTCTGTGTACTTGTTGTACAACTTACGTTAGTATAATACAATATTATGTTTTAATCTGTACAATTTTCTCGTTATTTTTTTTTAAATTAAAATAAACCGATCGTGGTTTATTCTGAAGGTATATAAAATCGCGTCGATAAACGTTGAAATAACATTTCCATTGAGAAAAGTCGCCTGATAAGTTCGTCGCCCGGATTTTTTTTTTCTCGAGAAGAAGAAAGAAAGTTGGTTCTGAATCACACCTCGATTGCACGAAGGGCCCAATCGTCGTCGTCCAACCGGACGCGCGCTCGTGCTTGATCGGCCCTTCTAAAAAGACTGCGCCCGCATATTCCGACCGAATACGACGCGCGGCGCAAGTCACCTCACGGATATCCGGTACCGATACAGGCGCGCGTATGCACGCACTGCATCTTTACGCACGTCGGCCGTCCCGTAGCGTCGGCTTGCCTCTGCTGGAGGTGTTATATCCCTCTACCGCCCTTCGACCTTCCGCATCGTACGCCATGTCGCATAACTCTTCTTCCACTTTTCTGTCAGTATACCTTCATCGGTAAATAACCCAAACAACCGCCAGCATTGCATTGCAGTGCATTTGAGTACATTCTCTGTTAATATCAAGCGTACTTTTCCTAGAGTTATTAATAATAAGATAAAAGTACGTACGAACCTAAGTAACATAAAATTTTCAGAATACTCCAAAAATTAAATTTGACCTTTAGACATAAATTATATCAAAATTGGTATAATTTAAAATTATTTGTAAACTTTTTTATAACAATAAGTGTAACATAGAGCAATTGGGAAAATAACATGCTCGGTGATACTTGAGGTTTGTTGTACCGCCCTTTTCTTCCAATATAGATTAATTTTAATCTTGATTTAACTTTTTATCTTTTTACCTTTTTCTAATTCTAAGAATTAGAAAAAGATAAAGGATATATTAAACCAAGATTAAAGTTAATCTACATTGGTAGAAATGGACGTAGCGCTAAGTAACTCTTAAGCGTTGGACAGAGATGTCAAGCTTGTCTCGCGTAAATTTTTGATAACGTTTAAATATGAAATTGCAACAGAAATTGGTATATTATCCAAATTTAGTACCTGAAGTACTGATACTTCAGTGCGAAAGTAACTTATTGTATCGGTATTACAATTTCGGCATTGGACACAATTTCTATTGATAGGAAAATGCACATTTTCTTGATAATAATAAGATAAAGAAAGAATTTTGTGACAGTGGCGAGAAAAATTTCGGCGCCAATACGGTTATACCTGACGCCGTTGGGAGCCGGGCAATGATCGGTGCGTGCAACTGCGTCTGGTACAAGCGCGGAGTATCGGCTTTCAATCACCTGCACCCCGTACCTACAACCGTCGCGCTTTCTTTCGTTCCGAATTCGTTGCGCTATTTTCGACGATGCGAGAAAAGTGGCGCGGTGTGCGTTACCAGTCGTAGCGAAAAAATCGCAATATCGACAAAGATATTAAAGGGAGGAAAGAAAATCGATAAAAGGAAAGAGAGAAAGATTTTTAAAACAAAGTCGCAATCCGCGTATCGCTTATTCCATTAAATATATTTTTAATTGCGTGTCGAACTGTGCTATAACTGATAAAAAATAAAATACCGAGATGCAGCGAAATACCGTATTTTGAGGTACAGAAATCGTTTACGTTCGCGTTATTAAGTTAAGTACTGAATCACTGTCTCTCTTTGCCCGAGGAAGAGCACGCTCGTTTTTTGACTGAATCGTGGAATTCGTGCATTTTCGTACACAGGCGTGATTGCCGGAAGGTTAAACCGAATCGTGAATGGCACACGCGCCAATATCCGTCCTCTTCTTTTTCTCCGTTCGGACAACTGTGTGTGTGTGGCGGGGAGCGTTTAGCATTCACAGTGGGGAGAGAACAGTGCGGTGGAAAAAGACGAGAATAGCTTATTTTATGTCTACCTCGGGTAAGAGAGCAACAACGTGTACAGAACGTTTCAAGAAAGATCTGCTTTCCCGAATTGTCGTATAACTCGCGCAACAAATATCTCGTTATACATTCCCGAAGTAAATATTTATTACATCTCAAAGTGAAACAATTAGTTGGAAGGGGAAGACGAAAAGATTCAATTTCTTGAAAAAAATTAAAATTTAACTTTAAAAGCACGAAAATTAATTAATTAGAGGTTTTTATTAGTTTTTATTCGGTATTTTCAGCTATTTGAGTATACTGACTCGTTTCGAAGATCTGGATTTAATAAATTGTCCATTAATTTTCTTTCAGTATAAATATCTTATTTGCAAACCCGTTTTTCACGTACGGACTTTCTTTAGGTTTTCTTAACGCGGATAGCTGTCTAGCCTATAAATTACAGCTTCTTAACGGTCGTAACATGCCCATTAAGTCGTAATTTGCATTTACTGCTGCTAACTACAGGATGCAAAGTCGAAATGAGCGCTAGGATAACACTCGGCCGGTCTCGATCGAGCGGTTTAATATACGACTTAATCAAGAATTAAAACCGATAAAGCTTTATTAAGATTCTATGCGATGCGAGCGAGATTCGTCGTCACACCGAGCAGAATTATTCCCATATCGATGTTGTTAAAGAGTACCGAGCGTATCTGTATCGTTGACTTTCATCCGAAGTCTCGTTCTAGAGGAATGTTAGAAATAAAATTCCCCGATTGTGTCAGCTGTGTGAAGTTGGCCCCCCCACTATTGAAAATCCAATAATAACTATTACCATTCGTTTGGTGGTCGTTTGGTGGTGTTTGGTAGTCCATTCCCGACGTTTGGTAGTCAAAGCTGTAACTAATAATGCGAAAAAAAGACATATGCGCGTGAAGTTAGCCCCCCCTCTTGTAAAACTCGGCTTTCCAGACTGCGTATATCATTTTAACTGTAAGCATTCGTTTGGTGGTCGCGTGCTGACGTTTGGTAGTCTATTCCCGATGATTGTTAGTCAAAGCTGTAACTAATAATGCGAAAAAAAGACATATGCGCGTGAAAATAGCCCCCCCTCTTGCAAAACTCGGCTTTCCTGACTGCGTATATCATTTTAACTGTAAGCATTCGTTTGGTGGTCGCGTGCTGACGTTTGGTAGTCCATTTCCGATGATTGGTAGTCAAAGCTGTAACTAATAATGCGAAAAAAAGACATATGCGCGTGAAAATAGCCCCCCCTCTTGCAAAACTCGGCTTTCCAGACTGCGTATATCATTTTAACTGTAAGCATTCGTTTGGTGGTCGCGTGCTGACGTTTGGTAGTCCATTCCCGATGATTGTTAGTCAAAGCTGTAACTAATAATGCGAAAAAAAGACATACGCGCGTGAAAATAGCCCCCTCTCTTGTAAAACTCGGCTTTCCAGACTGCGTATATCATTTTAACTGTAAGCATTCGTTTGGTGGTCGCGTGCTGACGTTTGGTAGTCCATTCCCGATGATTGTTAGTCAAAGCTGTAACTAATAATGCGAAAAAAAAGACATATGCGCGTGAAAATAGCCCCCCCCTCTTGCAAAACTCGGCTTTCCAGACTGCGTATATCATTTTAACTGTAAGCATTCGTTTGGTGGTCGCGTGCTGACGTTTGGTAGTCCATTCCCGTTGATTGTTAATCAAAACTGTAATTGATAATACAAAAAAAGACATACGCGCGTGAAAATAGCCCCCTCTCTTGTAAAACTCGGCTTTCCAGACTGCGTATATCATTATAATTGTAAGCATTCGTTTCGTGGTCGCGTGCTGACGTTTGGTAGTCCATTCCTATTTATTGTTAGCTAAAATTGTAATTAATAATACAAAAAAAGACATACGCGCGTGAAGTTAGACCCGCCTTTTTTTATTTGGCTTTCTAGACTGCATATATTATCAAACCGAACATTTACTTTACCAATAAATAATTAACCTGCATATATTATTATAACTATAAGAATTTGTTTGATGCATTTAGTAATTAAAAATATAATTGTTAAAGAAGACAATAAAATATATATGTGTGTAACTATGCGTTTTATAGAAATATTCTTGTACGATTGCATGTTTAATTATATTTATTTAATTAATATTTATTTAACGAGCATTTTATGATTATATATTTTTTGTAATTATTAAATGTGCATAGTCGTAAAAATTACAAAACATAATTAGTCGTTATTTTAATTACGCTCCACAATTTTAAAAATTAAAAGATTATATATTACTTGACATTTCGAAAAATAACTATGAAATATGACTACAAGAAGAATTAAAAAAAACTTTTTATATTATTTTATTGTATCGATTTATTATAGAAAAAGCTTGAAAAAAATGTTTTGATGTTAGAAGTGGATTACACCAATTTGATCCATATGTATTTAATTATTAATTATTAATTATTGAAAATTAACTACCAAACATCATAAAATGCTTGTTAAATAAATATTAATGATTATAATTAAACATGCAATCGTACAAGAATATTTTTTATAAAACGCATAGTTACACACATATATATTTTATGTTCTTTAACAATTATATTTTTAATTACTAAATGCACCAAACGAATTCTTATAATTATAATAATATATGCAGGTTAATTATTTATTGGTAAAGTAAATGTTACTTGTTCGGTTTGATAATATATGCAGTCTGGAAAGCCGAATTTTATAAAAAGGGGGTCTAACTTCACGCGTGTATGTCTTTTTTTTGTATTATTAATTACAGTTTCAGCTAGCAATCAATAGGAATGGACTACCAAACGTCAGCACGCGACCACCAAACAAATGCTTACAGTTAAAATGATATACGCAGTCTGGAAAGCCGAGTTTTGCAAGAAGGGGGGCTAACTTCACGCGCATATGTCTTTTTTTCGCATTATTAGTTACAGCTTTGACTACCAATCATCGGGAATGGACTACCAAACGTCAGCACGCGACCACCAAACGAATGCTTACAGTTAAAATGATATACGCAGTCTGGAAAGCCGAGTTTTGCAAGAGGGGGGGCTAACTTCACGCGCATATGTCTTTTTTTCGCATTATTAGTTACAGCTTTGACTACCAATCATCGGGAATGGACTACCAAACGTCAGCACGCGACCACCAAACGAATGCTTAAGGTCTATCCAGACAAACTTGCATAGCGCATAAACATAAGCATAAGAGAATTGATTGGTCCATATGCATGTGCATAAGGAAATAGACCAATCCGTTTCTTTATGCATATGGTTATGCACCTATGCAAGCTTGTCTGGATAGACCTTAAGCATTCGTTTGGTGGTCGCGTGCTGACGTTTGGTAGTCCATTCCCGATGATTGGTAGTCAAAGCTGTAACTAATAATGCGAAAAAAGACATATGCGCGTGAAGTTAGCCCCCCCCACCCCCACCCTCTTGTAAAACTCGGCTTTCCAGACTGCGTATATCATTTTAACTGTAAGCATTTGTTTGGTGGTCGCGTGCTGACGTTTGGTAGTCCATTCCTATTGATTGCTAGCTGAAACTGTAATTAATAATACAAAAAAAAAGACATACACGCGTGAAGTTAGACCCCCTTTTTATAAAATTCGGCTTTCCAGACTGCATATATTATCAAACCGAACAAGTAACATTTACTTTACCAATAAATAATGAACCTGTATATATTATTATAATTATAAGAATTCGTTTGGTGCATTTAGTAATTAAAAATATAATTGTTAAAGAACATAAAATATATATGTGTGTAACTATGCGTTTTATAAAAAATATTCTTGTACGATTGCATGTTTAATTATAATCATTAATATTTATTTAACAAGCATTTTATGATGTTTGGTAGTTAATTTTCAATAATTAATAATTAATAATTAAATACATATGGATCAAATTGGTGTAATCCACTTCTAACATCAAAACATTTTTTTCAAGCTTTTTCTATAATAAATCGATACAATAAAATAATATAAAAAGTTTTTTTTAATTCTTCTTGTAGTCATATTTCATAGTTATTTTTCGAAATGTCAAGTAATATATAATCTTTTAATTTTTAAAATTGTGGAGCGTAATTAAAATAACGACTAATTATGTTTTGTAATTTTTACGACTATGCACATTTAATAATTACAAAAAATATATAATCATAAAATGCTCGTTAAATAAATATTAATTAAATAAATATAATTAAACATGCAATCGTACAAGAATATTTCTATAAAACGCATAGTTACACACATATATATTTTATTGTCTTCTTTAACAATTATATTTTTAATTACTAAATGCATCAAACAAATTCTTATAGTTATAATAATATATGCAGGTTAATTATTTATTGGTAAAGTAAATGTTCGGTTTGATAATATATGCAGTCTAGAAAGCCAAATAAAAAAAGGCGGGTCTAACTTCACGCGCGTATGTCTTTTTTTGTATTATTAATTACAATTTTAGCTAACAATAAATAGGAATGGACTACCAAACGTCAGCACGCGACCACGAAACGAATGCTTACAATTATAATGATATACGCAGTCTGGAAAGCCGAGTTTTACAAGAGAGGGGGCTATTTTCACGCGCGTATGTCTTTTTTTGTATTATCAATTACAGTTTTGATTAACAATCAACGGGAATGGACTACCAAACGTCAGCACGCGACCACCAAACGAATGCTTACAGTTAAAATGATATACGCAGTCTGGAAAGCCGAGTTTTGCAAGAGGGGGGGGCTATTTTCACGCGCATATGTCTTTTTTTCGCATTATTAGTTACAGCTTTGACTAACAATCATCGGGAATGGACTACCAAACGTCAGCACGCGACCACCAAACGAATGCTTACAGTTAAAATGATATACGCAGTCTGGAAAGCCGAGTTTTACAAGAGAGGGGGCTATTTTCACGCGCGTATGTCTTTTTTTCGCATTATTAGTTACAGCTTTGACTAACAATCATCGGGAATGGACTACCAAACGTCAGCACGCGACCACCAAACGAATGCTTACAGTTAAAATGATATACGCAGTCTGGAAAGCCGAGTTTTGCAAGAGGGGGGGCTATTTTCACGCGCATATGTCTTTTTTTCGCATTATTAGTTACAGCTTTGACTACCAATCATCGGAAATGGACTACCAAACGTCAGCACGCGACCACCAAACGAATGCTTACAGTTAAAATGATATACGCAGTCAGGAAAGCCGAGTTTTGCAAGAGGGGGGGCTATTTTCACGCGCATATGTCTTTTTTTCGCATTATTAGTTACAGCTTTGACTAACAATCATCGGGAATGGACTACCAAACGTCAGCACGCGACCACCAAACGAATGCTTACAGTTAAAATGATATACGCAGTCTGGAAAGCCGAGTTTTACAAGAGGGGGGGCTAACTTCACGCGTATATGTCTTTTTTTCGCATTATTAGTTACAGCTTTGACTACCAAACGTCGGGAATGGACTACCAAACACCACCAAACGACCACCAATCGAATGGTAATAGTTATTATTGGATTTTTAATAGTGGGGGGGCCAACTTCACACAGCCGATTGTGTCGAGTCGAAAAAATAAAGCCGTCGCTCCCTCATATATGAGCTATTTTCTGATGAAATCATTACGTTAGAACGTGCCACTTTGAACGTTTTAGCAACGAGGATTAAGAGATCTAGCCGGTTAAAAAGCCGGTTGGTTCCTCTTCCGCGCGCAACTATCGTCTCCGATCGTCTCGAGCGGTGATTCCCGCGCGTGTATGTGTGTCAGAGAAATAAAAACGCCTTTGCAACACGCGCCGCGTCACGAATCGCGGCCCCGAATCGATCGGGCGAGCGGCCGACGACGACTGTCCTCCGCGCGATAGCCGATATCGTCCGCGCATAGCGGTCCGCGGGCGTTCGCGCGCGTGCACAATGCACGGCGAGTAAACAGAAGATGAGATCCTCTGTTTATGCGGCCGTCCGTCCGTTCGTCCGTCTGTTCGTCCGTCCGTCCGTCCGTCCGTCCATCGGTGCAACAACAACAGATTCCTGGTGGGTCTTTGGACGACGATCTTGTAGCTCGCTCTTACCGGCCTTTCTCGCTCCATCCTCCTCTCGTCTCACATCTCGTGCCCTTTTTCTTCCTCTCGGCCCCTCCTCCGATCTTTCTCTCTCTTTTTCTCTCTCGCTCCTCATTCCTCTCTCGCAGTCTCGCATCAGCCGCGTCTGCCTCTCTCCTTCTCTCCTTCCTTTCTCCTCGCTCTCGCCCACTGGAAGGCATGGAGGCCTAATGAAGATGTAAGCACTCGGGCCGGCCCTCGTGCACGGTCGTGCTTTCGTCCTCCGTCCGTCCTTGTCGCACTAACGCGACAAGGCGGCTTCCTTGGCCCTGTGTACAGGCCGTTCCAAGTACGTCAGATTGATCGAGCTACTTTTGTAGTTCCTGATCTGCCGAATTTCATGAATCAGCGGGGAAAGTGGCGAGACTTTTTCTAACTCGATACATCGTTTTCTGCGTGTTACGATAAATAATAAATTGAATTTTATATATTCAAGTATACGATTTTGCGACGGGATATACTCTCTTCATACAGTATTTGCTGTTTACTGCTAGATATCTAATTTTATTCTCTTGTCAGTATAGAACTGTCTCTGCTTAATGTATTTTTTTTACTGATTTCTTGCTGAAAGAAAGGAATTCTCATCTAATTATGAGAAAACTAATTTAAGTAATTCTAAATTTCTTTCTCTCTAGTTTGATCAGGTATTAAACAGCTCATAAGTTTTACCACAAATTTTGATAATATCTTTGAAACTCTTTGGCATTCAGTTATTACGTACCGTTAAAGTTCTATTAGTTTTTTTTAGTAAAATTCAGATGCGTCATTGTTGTCGTTTCTGTTAGGATCGTCTTGAATCCTAATATTTTTCGATAAAACTCTCGAGGCTATCAAGAGCTCTTAAGAAAATTCCAGAAGAGATTTCTGAAGCAAACGAGAAAATAATTCAACCATAGGAATTTGAAAAATTTTTATTCAAGAAATGAAAAGTCATTGCACTTTTAAGTTTCTGAATTTCTGGGAGAAAAAGATTTGTTTTTTCGGAAATTCGACAAGTGTTGGAAAATTCAAATCAACTCTAATCGAAATGAGGAAAAGAGTTACAATGTAATTTTCGTATAATGAAAATAAGCGGTGGGCACTTTTCGGATTTTCTATTTTTCGCATTTAACTTTTTAAAACTATTTTCAAAACATCGGGAACTGTGAAATTGCATGGTGAAGACCGTACTCTATTATGTCGAAGTTTTAAAAATGAGATGATAACTTCACAGATCATCACCGCGGTATTATTGTATCACCGACAGCGGACCACCCCGTAACAAGATAATAGCGTCCTGCTATTAGAGAGCCACGATCTCAAGTCGCTACCGCACTATGAGACTAATAATGTTAACCCTCTACCTCCACTGCGCGCAGTAGACTTTCATCTTTTACCAATCGTTATAGCTTTGAACTTACAACAACACTCATTTCTATTCATTTCTAAGACTCGCGCCTTCTGGGAAAGCACCGATTCATTACAGTCGACTTATCTCTACGAATAATTGAACGTATTTATCGAACTTAAAATAATTTAAGTCAAGTAATAGAGTCCCGGGAATATTAAATTGATTTCCCGCTGAAAGATTCGTCGAATCCTCCATGAAGCGCTCGCGGATGAATAGCCGGTACTGTGTGCTCTCTCAGCTCTCTGTCGTGCGATTGATGCGCACTGGACGGATAGTAGAGAGGAACCGCGAGATGGAGAAAGGAAGCAGCGTGCGGCGTGGTGCGCGCGGCCCGGGAGAGGGTGGGCCAGCAGCTACTCGATATAGGAACTCTCTTGTGGCCCTTTTACTGACTATTCCTGACGGGAGTGTGTCGGGAGAGCGACGAAGAGCGAGCGAGCGACTGTGAGCGACTGCGGCGGAAGGGACTCGGGCTTGGGCAAGGGGGCGAGCCACGGGGCCCCACGACGACGACGACGACGACGACGACGACGAGGCTCTGCTCTCGCTCGACTCGGCTCGGCTCGACTCTACTCTCCGGAGAGAAGATCCGAGACTTGGCTCAGCTCAGGCACGCAGGCCCACCGCTGGTTGGTTGGCTGGCTGGCTGGCTGGCTGGGTTGGCTTGGCGCACAGAGAGCCCACCGGGCCACCCACCGCGACCATTCACCGGAACCGAGCCCCATCCAATCCCAGTGACTCTCATTCACCCGTGTACAAGGCTTGCGACCTCGACAGTGAGCGCGAGAGGGGGTGTGGGGGTGGGGGGAAGAAGGGGTATAGGGAGAAAACGAAAGACAAGGAACCTATCTGTGATTCGCGTTTTTTTAACAAAATACGTTATATTATGAAATAATTGACGAAGGTTTCCTTAAGAGTCGCATTCCAACTTACGTGTTCCATCTATATACATAAATATATTTTTTCCCAATGTAAATCTCAATTAACTTGGAATTTAAATTTAGAAATCGGAATTCGACGTTTCGGTCTTTTTTTTTTGCCGGCCGATATATTTCGAGGTCGGCGGAAGGAGGGAGACACATCGGCAGGATTTCGTTATAGGGAACGAGAAATTGAACGCCGCCGTGAAGAACCGCCCATCAATCTCACGGAAAGCGGGCGGGCACGCTCTTCTCGCACGCAGGAATTTCTAAGCATTTCCTCGAAGATTCGAGCCATCGCGCAGCCAGCCGGGGCGTGTCGCGAGGAACAAGGACCCCTAACGAGGCTGCGGCCACGTGGTTTTTACGTTTTCACATGCCATAAAGCTGTCCGCACTTGCGCGCCGGCCGGAGATGAATAGATCCAACTCCGATGAGGACCGCCGATCGATCTAGAATAAATAATTTGAATAATAACAGCGCCAAGGGTATTTTTATTTTTCAACGTGGAGCGAGACGCTTACGTCATCTAAGGTGGCTCTTCGTTCTCCATTAGATGCTTTTGTCGCCGCAGGCTAGTCCTAGTAAATCTGCAAGTAAGCCAAGTAAATTTACATTTTGTCACAACTCAGATAGTCTGCTATTATAGTTTTCGTAATGTGTGAATTGGAATATAAAAAAAATTGTAAATAAATTGAAATCACGAACGTATATCAATATCAATCAATATGAATAAATTGATTGTCAATGTCAATAGCAATATTATTTCGCGATAACAGAAAACTTTGGTCTTTGATACGTTTTAGGTATTGAAGTAAATCGAACGACGAAATTGTGTGTTATATGAGGATCTCTTCGGCAAATCTCTAAACGCAAATCATTGAAACTTAAGATAGATAACAGATATAATTGGTACAAACTCCGGTGATATTGATTTAAACTGATTAGGCTTTTAAGCGCAAGACCGGGGCGAGATGAGAACGGGAAATCCCTCGTAATATAAATGGAGGGAACCAGCGTGCACCTGCTTCCCTCTCTCCGGGAGACAGAGGGCGGAACTTGAGCATGGGCTCTCTCGTTTTCCTCTTCCTGGAGAACCTTCGAATCTCGGGTTGAACGTAAACGTCAGTTCACTATCGGATATATCAATCGCTTCCCAGCGGTCGAATAGTGCAATCGTTATATTCCCGGCTTAATAGAGCTCTTTCCCTTTCACAATTGGAAGACGCGATCGTGATATCGCATTAACGTCGACGCGGCTGACCCCTCGGTTTGACCCTGGAGAACTCCCCGAAGAGAGAAAGAAAGAGGACGGAGGACCCCCGGGATTCGCGTCGCGGAAGAGAGCTGGGAAGATCGGACGATCGGACGTCGTCGTCGTCGTGGAACGGATGCAACGTCCCCGCGCGAATCCACCCCCGTTCGCCGGGATGCTCGCGGGAAGTTCGCGGAAACAATAGAGGAGAGGAATGGTGAATGAGGCGCGCCGACAGAGCTGAAAGACGACGCGGCCATTCAAGGGTGCCCCGGAGCGAGCGGGACCGATGCGCGCGGAGAGATGCGAGAGCGCGCGACCGCAATCACGGTAGCCGGAAGGGTGCAGATAGACGGGACGGGGGGTGGGGGGTGCGTGAGGGGGCGCGAGAAAGCCGCTCGCTCCCGAGAGCTTGGACGAGAGACAGAGACGGAGAAATAATTACAGAGACGCCTCGTCGATAAATCAAGCCTGGTGCCCTCTTCTCGTCTCTTTCTTTCTTTCTCTCCTCCTCGCCCTCTCTCTCCCCCCTCGCGAGTATATCCTGCCTGCTAGTCCCCCTCCGACCGTCCCCTCCGTCGGCGGTGCTGCCCTTTTTCACTATCTCTCTCCGTCTCTCTCTCTCTCTCTTTTTGTCTCTCTTCCTCCACCTCTTTCCTCTCCTCCGCTTTCCACCGTTAAGCCACGTTTCTTGCTTCGTAGAGCAGAGAGTAGTGTCTTTATTACGCTCAGTGCCCGACCGCATTCTACAGGCCGACTCACAAACGCATAAGCTCACTGTTATCGTCGCGGCAATTACGTCATGCGAGTTTCTTAGCGATCGAAAAAAATGATCGGAATATTTGATGAGATCCATACAGAGAAATTGCTGCACAAGTTGTGTTATTTTTACTTTGCGCACATAGTCTCCTGCTCGTCGAATAAGGCTGAAAATGGAATTACGTTATTTTTGAAATAATTATTATTGACTTCAATAAAATTTTTAATACTTTGCTCAAATTTCTCAAAGAAGTTTTATAGTTTCTTTTAAACAAACTCCACAAATTCTCATCTAAACTTCTATCTAAAATAGAACTTGATAGAAAAATGATAAACCTTTTGCACTAAGTTATTATTTAAGAATTTTCGCAAAAAGAGTTAAACTGGAGATCTGTTTTTTAGCGTATTCGTCACGCTCATTCGAGGAGGAATATTTGATCCCGGATATAGAAGAAATGAAAGAAATTGCGTTTATATATTTTGTTGCTACGAATGTTTTATTATTTATATATTCATGGTTGTAATTTTTTTTTATTTTCGTTTAATATAAGTTTTCTTAAACAAGCTTTATTAAGGTATATTTTAATTAACAAATTAAATTGAACTGAATTTTAAAAGCATTAATTGAATTGAACATTCGTGTTATGTTTAATTTCCTTAATCGATAGATAAAAATAAAAAACACTAATACACACACCAAAAATGGTATTGCATATCGCCCATAAAATCACGGTGTTTCGTGCGGGGGCACGAGCTGTTCTTTTTGGCAAGTTAAACAGTTAATTTCCAAACTCCATCGTCGATTCATGCTTTCCTCAGATTGTAGGAAATAATTTCCGTTTTATTCGCGCTTCGTCGTCCTTTCCGCGAGGCCGTTTGAGAACCACTTTCGCGCGGCGAGCAATACGGGTGGTCCACGGCGACCGCGTCGTGGCGGAACGAGCAAATACGCCGTCGGCATTTTTGACGGTGAAATCTGACTAGGTGGGATACCAGGGTACCCCGCGCGGGCGCACAACGGCCATCATCCTCGTGTGCCCCTCGTCCATTACTACTGCTCGCCGTATATACGGTGTATGCTCCTTTAAATCGCAGCGCGTCGTCCTCCGCAAAGATACGGCTTTTGGGCTTCTTGTCCCGCTCCTTCAAATGGCTTAATAAAAAGCGAAGTGGATCCTCGCGCGAGATGCTCGTACGTGCGCGCACTTTCCAGGCGGAATAACTTGCCCTCCTTTTTTTTTTTCAAGATCTCTTTGAAATCTCTTCCGCGAGGTCTTTCTTTTTGGAGAGAACGATGGAGCGCGACCGCGATATCACGACGTCGCGTCGTCGTACGAAAACACTTGGATGTTTCCTTTAGTCGACGAGCCGCGACGCGTCTCTTCCACTCCGGAAGCCTTCTCTCAAAGCTTCTGGATTATATCGTCAAGAACAGAATTTCGACGAGCCCTCGGTGTCGAAAATAAATTGGATTCTTCTTTAACGCGCACCATTGCTACTTTCCGTTGCTTTTCTGCTAGAACGTTTGAGCAAAAGCCGTCTTTAATCGGTTTATGACCGTTTTTACCAATGCAGCTTAACTTTAATCTCGATTTAACTTTTTACCTTTCTCTAATTCCAAATGTTTAAGCAAAAGCCGTCTGTAATCCCTCTTATGTCCGTTTCTACCAATGCAGATTAGCTTTAATTTCCAGATTAACTTGTTTTTCATCTTTTTCTAGTTTCTAGATTTAGAGAAAGATGAAAAGTAAGTTAAACCGAGATCAAAGTTAGCTTACACTGATAAAAATGGGCGTTAGAAGGAAAAAAATGAAACGTTAACGCCGGCAGGGACGGTCTTTGACCAACCGAGTTGCGAATCGTTCTCTCCCGCCCGCGTTTCGATCCGCTATTTTCATGTCCGTTTCTGGGAATGTTTTATTGGTAGACTGCCAGGAATTTTTGTCAGTACAAAGACGCGCGGAAACGTGTGTGTTACGACACTGTCTCGGCCAATGTTTCTCTTCGGGGAACTGTGCTGATCGCAAACACCGTCCGCCGGAAGGCTTACAAAGTCACCCATGTGTCTGAAAGAACACCTGAAACTCGCGAAATCGTTTCCATGTTAATTTTCTCGTAAAAGTCCAATTTGAACGAGTATCACAATTCGCTACTAAGCCTCGTCTAATAAGAAATTCGACGTAAAAATTATTGTATGTGTCAAAAATAACAATCTAAGAAAACTATTCATCCGTCGAATAACTGTACCATTCATTGAATACTTAAATGAAAGCAGGGGACAAAAAGTACAGACGCAACATTAATAATTAAATAGTTTTTATCAATTTATATTGTACTCTCTCTTTAAACACAGCCACGGAATTATAATCGAATTATAATTATAATTAAAGAAACTCGTGTTAAGCATCACGCGCAAGTGTTCTTGAAGCAGGTGAACTAATCGCTCGCTGACTGACTTTTGTTTGCAGAAGGTGGAAGGTTAGAAAAGGAGCTTACTTACGCGTCGGAAGTGCTCGGCGAGGCATCCGCCTCGACGCATCAGCTCGTCATCCAGACGCCGAGGCATTCCGGGGCGAATATCCTGCACCCGGCCGCGCTCAGGGAACACTTGGTAGTGCTGGAGGCTGCGATGAATATAGAGGTGCACCTGTTCGATATGTAAGTCCTATCCTCCGCTCGCTGCGCTTTCTCATTTGTATACGGAAAGGGAACGTCCGGCGTTTAATTCAAAAGCCGAATTAATTAAAGAGAGAGAGAGAGAGAGAGACTCGATCGCTTGGCGGCATAATTAATCCCCACGACGGAATCGTGGCGTTTATACGGGGTGACTTATTACCGGTGATACAAATCGGGAGAAGAGGAAATATATGTGAAAGAGAGAATAAATTAAAAATGCGGAATGTATGCTTTCCTATAGTATTTTAGAATGTATAGTTATCCTAATTTCGAAAGATATGATTTTTTATTTCGTAAATAACTTGTTCAGGGAAACAAATATTGTTAAAATAATTTATGTTAAAAATTATTTAACCTTAAAAATGATAGAAGATATTAATTTTTCCAATCTTAATTTTTTTTTAAGCAAAGCATCATATGGAGGGATAAAAGTCATAGTGGTGCAAGTCAAAAATTTTTAAATTTTTTCTCGCGTGCATAGATGCAATCTATACAATATATAAATTGCATCTATGCACAAGAAAAAATATCTTTAAAAATTTGACTTACACCACTGTGGTTTTCACCCCTCCATATATAAAAAGAATTTAAATAAAATACATTTTCGACTTCTTCACATAGGAATTTATCGCTCTCTCTCTCTCCATCTTATTAAGTGTTTTAAGCATTGATGTAATTTAACTAATTATCGCTGTTTCGCAAACACGCTAAAATTATCAGCTTAACTCGCGCGATCGATCTTTCCGTCGATCGTCTCTACTTTAAGAATGAAATGACTCAAAGTCTCGTAGTCACGAATGCAATGTGTCATTTACAGCACGTGGAAGCTGAAGGACTTGTGTTACGCGCCGAGCATACCCAACTTCGACATGCACTACATCGACCAGGTAATACAGCTAGCATATATACGCACGTACACGCATCCGAGACGGATGCACACACGCGCGCACGTACAGCATGAATGGCGCGCGCGCGCGAGCACGTGTTTACGCACCGTCTCCCGGTCCCATTAGACCCCTAGTGAAGGCATCAATGCGCGCACGTGACACGTTCACGACGTGTCCGCGTAATAAGCTATCGATAACCGTCGTTAGCAAAATATAATCGCGTACGTCCCGACATCGAAATTTTCGAGCGCGATAAAACGTTCTTTTATCAATTTACCATTTTACGTTATTATTTTATTAACAATCTGTGTCGTACAAATCGTATACTGAATTTGTTTATGTATTTAATTCTTCGATATTTTACTTAAATTTCTATCTTTTTTTGCTCGGTTGTTATTTCCTTATAGGATTTATTTCCTTATGGGATATTATAGTCGAAAGATTAATTGACATGACGTACGAATTATCGATAGGGGATCTCGTTTTTTTTTAGAGAAGTATCATACGGAAAACATTTAAAATTTATAACGACTCCATTGATATCCGCATCGAAGAGAGATCGACGCGAATCGTGTATGCGCGTTACATCACTTTGCGCGCGGCTAACGAGTGAGCGCGTTAGAGAAACGGCGGTTGCTGTGGTATTTCTAAGGGAAAAACGCGCGCGCGTCTCGAGATCTCATCACGTATACGCCAATCCTCGGCTTCCGGGACATTACAAACGTGTATCGCGCGAGGGACTGCCTTTTTATGCGCCGTCGAAAACTTATGCATGGCCACGAATCTGGCTCTCTCTTCCTCACTCCCCTTCGCTTTCTCTCTTAACATTACACAATACGTATACAATTCTATTATCGTTTAATTTTTATTAGAAACAGGAAGATCCAATTATCTTCTATTTGCGCTACAAGACGTTTGGTATCCGAGATTTAAGGAAATGCTCGATAGTTTGCTATTTTTGCCAGCAGTCTCAACAATAGCTAGAAATAGGGGGGGGGGGGGGCGAAAAAGGTTTTCTCCGTATAGAGCGGCGAACAAAATCCGATCCGACTAATGTCCGACTCCGGACATTAACGATCGTCATACGGGTTTTCTGGGTACTAGGCCATTACCGAGGGCCCACCTCGGGGTTCCAGGAAACTCGAATAGGGCGGTCCGCGCACCACGTTCTTTCGTAACCCTCGCGCGCCTTGCATCCGACGGCGGGATAAGATCATCTTAGATTACACCCTGTACAAAATATCCAAGTGCTGCTCAAATCAGATCTCGGCGCATGTCGCCGTTGCGTTTTCCCGAATGACACTTGAAAAGCGGTCTCGCCAAACTCGTGATTTGCATTCGTTAAACATAGGCTCTCGCGCTCGCCACTCGTGAGCTAACATTCGCCCACTTAACTCGCTTTCGATTTCCGGAGCGTTATATCATACGATTTTACGATACGATGAAATTGCATTGAACTGAATTGAATCACAGTTTGAATCTGGCATCCCATAATTTGTTTGCGGATTATATTTCACGCGTGAACGCGCCTTGCTCTCGATCGCTTTTATATCCACTGTATAACTGAAACCGGTCAGCGCAAATCTCTCTATTTTAGAAATGGGAAAGTTTTACTGTTGCAAATAACGATAATATATAGGAATGATAGTAATAATAAAATGCAATGATAATCTGAGACTCAAACGTAATTTTTATTTAAGCTTAAATATATTTAGTAATCAAATCAAAATATAGAGTCTGTTTTTTATTGCTTAACTGACTGCACTAGTTCAGAGTTTATCTTTTTTACTCCACATTGGGAGGAAAAAAATAAACTCTGAACTATGTAACCAGTTTAGCAATAGAAAGCATACTCATAAATTCGCACAGTAAAGAGATTTGCGCTATGCAGTATGCATCTATTTGAAGATGCAAATTCTCCTATGCGTATGCAATCGTGTGCGGATGTGCACGCGCCGTATCGGTTGCATATACGCACGGGGCAAGGTTGCGAAGGGCTCGGGACAAGAGAACGAGCAATTAGCGTTGAATAATGACGCCGGCGTCCCGCTGCGGTATGCGGCATCATGTTAGGTGTGGCTCGAGCCGTTTCACGCCAAAACGACCACTTTTCGGAGCGGACGGAGTAATCCCTCCGAATTTTAATCGCCATGGAATCTGTTACAGTACAGGAAATTTCAAGATCGGCGTTTTAAGCGTTTAGCTAATTAATGATGATATCCAAGCGTACCATCTCATTAGTGACATTAAAAGTATTCGTTTGCTAGCGAGAAGATGTGCTTATTAATTTTTTTGTATTTGCAGATCTTCGACAGTATTATTCCTTGCGCCATCATCACCCCACTCGATTGTTTCTGGGAGGGTAGTAAACTCTTGGGTCCGGAGTTTCCTGTTCACATACCGTAAGTATTGTCAACTTTTCCGCGATTTATTAATGATAGACTAGACAAAGAAGTGTTTTAGCAATAAACTTTTATATTTTCTTTGTCTGATATTAATGCATCGACGTTTAAACGTCGCAATTTAATTAAATATATAAATTGATCTTGTATTAATTTGTTTATGTATTTATAATTTTAACGTTAATTTTAACGATGGATTTTAATCTCGTGGATCATTGTCATGGATCTGTTTGTTCGATTTTCTACTACAAATGTTAATTGTTTGGACAAATAACAATATAAATTAGTTACACCGACGAAACCATTTAGATTTCTTTTTCGATTGAACAGTGGCGTGAAGAGCAACAGACGCGTCAAGTGGACGAATCTCAATCCCACCACGTTGTTGGAGGAGATAAAGAACTTGATCGAGTCCAGCAAGTTTCCCTTTAAAACGCTCGAGGACTACATGAGGAGGGCCGGAATAACGAACGGCTATCAGAGCAAGCCCTGTCTGAATCCGGCGGATCCAGAATGTCCGGAAACCGCGCCTAACAAACAATCCCAAAAGGTAAAATCCTCTCACACAGTCATTCGCGCTCGGCTCATTAAAATCGTCATTCCATTGAACCCTATAAAATCGCTAAATAGGTAGATAGAATCGCTAGATAGAATTTATAATACAATTTGCGGCGCAAGAAGCATGATAACTAAGTACGTGCCTCGACTGGAAGATAGATTTCGGAAACGGGACGAGGGGATGGGATAGGAATCCGCGATAGTTGCCCGGTAATTCGATGAACGCGCACGCATCGTGTGCGTCGCGTTGAACGAAAAAGAAAAGGAGTAGACGCTGCGACAAGATAATATAAAGACTGTCACCGGCGAGACATTCGTCCGCGCGACTCGCGCCGGGAATAATAAGCGATCGCTTGAAATTCTCTACCGGATACGATGGCCGGTTGTGCGCACGTACGTTATACGAGGACCGGTGAGGCGCTTTGATGTCCGGCCCGCGGAATGACGACGATGAATATTTAACCGCGCGTCCCCGCGCGATTGAAATCGCCGAGTTTCCTTCGCGCGTATACTTATGCTCGCGAAGGATTTTAATCGGGCGTCCGACGTTGCTCTCATTAAGTATGACGACGGCTTCAGTTTAGATTTTAGATTATATGTACGTGTTATGTCGATTTTTACCAATGTAGATTAACTCTAATCTCGGTTTAACTTGCTTCTTATCTTCTTTTAGTCCCAAGAATTAGAAAAAGATAAAGGAAAGGTAATAGATAAAAGAATTGGAAAAAGATAAAAAAGATAAGTCGAACCGAGATTAAAGTTAATCTACATTGGTAGAAGTGGACATTACCAGTGAATAGTTTATGCTAATTCTTGCGATTTGTCACGGATCTATTTGTTTGATTTTCAATATGAATTTAAATTCCTTCGACAAATGCTAATGGACCGATTAAATCGATGGAGATAAATCGGCTCACGCCTGTATTAGCCTTTATTCGGGAAACGAGAAGGCGACCGAAACTATAGTTGTCTCCGGTAATTTAAAAGTAGTCGTCTCGTTGTGACGTCGCGCTTAAAACGCGAGATTAGAAGGGCGGATCGACGGGGTAGGTGGACGGGGGAGAGGGGGTGGCTCGGTGTCCGAACGAGAAAGGACGGATCCCTTGCGCGAAAACGGCCGATGAGTATGCGAGTCGCGTGGGCCGGCGTGGCGGCCCATTAAAATAATAAAATCGAGTGACGTGCGTCATTATTGCGCTACGCCGGTGGTCGCGGCGGCGACGGCGGAGCATGCCCGGGCCCCGGCCCGGCAGCGGTCCCACACACATACACGCGCGCACCGCGCATCGCATTACGCGGCCGTCATTTCGGTGTCATTAACATACGCGCGGCCCGGCGTGCTCTGACACGTGCACAACGTGAATCGCATCGCTACGCGCCCGTATGCGTATATTAGCATCGGCCAAGATCCCCTCCCTCCCATCCTCTCTCTCTTTCTCTTTTCTCTCCCGTCCCTCTCTGGCTTCCTCTTGGTCTCCCTTTTCCCTTGTCCTTCTCTCTCTCTCTCTTTCTTTTCGCCTCCCTCCCTCGTTTTTTCTCGTTCTCTCTCTATCTCTCTCGGGCACACACCTATTTCTATTTTCATAACGGGTATGCGCGCTCTCATACTTAAAGTAATTGCACTTAATGGCCACGCGGCGCGGCGCGGCCGCGCGGCATGCATGCGCTTCGGAATATTTCGAGTGTAGCTGCAGGCGGAGCACGTTGATCGGGTGTTTAAGTCAAGAACCCGGCATCGCGTGTTCCGCGTATGCACGGGGTGTCCCGAAAGAGTCGCGCTCAGCGCGATGCCACACACACACACACACGTTTTTCCCTCCGCTAATTCGGCGCTAATTAAGCGCTGTGTCGTTGACTCGCGATAGGACACGCGTCCCATCTATTTGACCAAGATAAAAATAATAAATTTCTATTTCGTTCGTTGAGACAATTTTCCCGCGTGTCGCAAGCCCTTAGAGCCCGATAAAACGTTAATGAACGTGCTCGTACCCCACGTCGAGCTATTTTTCTCTCGGACACGCACCAACGCCGGAAGACGGCCGCGAACGTGTCGCGAGCACGAGTAAAAAGCATGAAAAGCGTGCCAGCGGCTCGGCTACATTCTACACGTCTTCTTCGTGGAATTACATAACGCCGGCCAGGTGTGAGGTAACCGATTTCAATCACACGTGCGATCGCGGATGATTGCGGTGGCTTTATTTGGTATGCCTTTCCTATGTACCTCTTCACTTACGTCTGTACACTTCCGCGATGCAACGGCACTTAATGACGCGCTTTCAATTTAATTAGGACGACTATCTAGTCATATTAACTTCGCCTGATTTAATTAATAGAAGAAAAAATAAAATCTTACATGTATACGGAGAGAATTTTCTCTTAAAATTTACCCTGAAATCATGGTAGTTATAGGACAACATGTATCACCAAGAATTTTATGCGAGCTATCCTGATTAATATCTATCATAATAAAAAATATTTATATCTATTACATTAAAATATAAAATATGTTTGATTAATTTTATTAAAATATATCTAAAAAATTTCAATAATTTTTCAAAATTTACCAATCTGCTTGGTAATTTTTATCACGTTGTTTGTAAAATGTCTTTTGTATATTTTAAAAATTCCTTGGTTGCAAAGTTGTCCCAAGTTTGTAGTGAATTTAAGGATAAAATATACCTAACAAAAATTCTCTCCGTGTATAAAGCGGCATGATGGAAATCACGCTCTTCGCATAACTCTTTTAATCTTCTACTTTTTATCTATCGCGACTGTTAAATATTAAAGGATGAAATTTAAATCGATACCTTGAGCTAAATAACATTTGGTTATTTTTAAATACCATGTGTGTCGAAATTTATTATTTTAACACGAAACAGTATTATTTTAGCTCCATTGATTTTTAGTTAAATTAAGATTGTGTGTGTGTTCTAATTAAATTAACGACATATTGAGAGTAGAAGCAGTGGCGACCTACGGAATGATTAAAAAAGAGTATAATTTGATTACGAATTTTAACAGTGTATAAATCTGACATTAAAATTCTTAGTTAGATCCGACTTAAGATTAATCGAGAGTTATGATTTTTTTATCTGTTCCTCTGGAGTTTCGATTTTCAAAGAAAGCCTTTCATTTTCGATCGTTTGTAATACAGGAGTCACGGGTGTTACGATATTTTTTTTGTAAAGGAAAAATCGCGATTGAAATTGGTCAGAGGCCACAGGAATCAAAAGGATGGGCGCGGCGTTTGTATTTCTATACGCGTGGAAAGGAAAGGAAAGTCTTGCTCGAGATACGTCCAGATACGGTAATAATTCCGTTGTCGAGATTCCTATTCTTCGTGCCGCGGTCGTGGTGGGCGCTCATCTGTTCTGGTATGATATAAAGGACAGTGGACAAGGCAGCTTGATCGTCTAAAAGTCACGGCCGGTATGCCCTTTTATAGGACCCTATAAAGTCAACTCGGTGTGGGGTCCACGACACCCCCGGCTACCCTATAAGAAAGAACGTCGCTCGAACCCCCTGTAATAATTCTTTGCCGTAGGAATTCCTGGCGTGACTTGACACGGTTCTGCCTTCGGTCACGCTTGAGAAATTCATAGATGAAAAACAAAATGTTGCGGAAGGGCTTGAGGTGGCGGAGCAGGAAAAGAAATGCGTCTCTATCAAGTCCCTTGCGCTTGAAACGCGGTTGTCATTTGATTAAAAAAAAAATCTCGGGGATTAATCTAATTTTCAATTGTCATCTTCGTTAATGTTAATTATTATCATCGTCGAAATCGAATTGATGAAAGCAATCGTTGCTCCATACAGAATTGAAAGAAATCCATTATTTTATATTTCTAGTTTTCGAATGGAGCTTTCATTTAAAAAATAACTATATCTGAAGGGTCATTTTAGAGCTTCATTTTTTTTTCGCTTTTTTCTCGCGTAACTACGTTCCAAAATTGTATTTGTGCTCAGGGGAGCTTTCCATTTTACCAATTTCCCAAACGTCATTGCTTTCTGTAACAGGTACCTGATGTAGGGGCCGAACTGACAGGTGGCTGCTATGGATTCGCGGCCAAATACATGCACTGGCCGGAGGAGCTGGTGGTCGGCGGCGCCAAGCACAACAAGACGGGCCACTTAACTCGCGCGGCCGCGCTGCAGACTGTGGTGCAGCTGATGGGCGAGCGCGAGCTGTACGATTTCCTGGCGAACACCTACAGGGTCCATCATATCGATTGGACGCAGGAGAAGGCGGCTAAAGTTCTGGAGACCTGGCAGAGAGTGTTCAGCAATGAAGTGAAGAAGCTGGTGGAGGTGAACGGGTCGGCGCCGTACAATCTGTACGCTTTTAGCACGACAACCATGAATGACATCCTTGGGAAGTACAGCCATGTGTCCGTCACGAAGATCGCGATCAGTGCTGTGCTTATGGTGAGAAATAACTCTGTGATTGACTAATTTATGCATAATTGTTTGGAGTAATGCTGTAAAGTTCAAAGATGTCAACACCAAATATTATTTATTTACGATCCATTTCACTTATTTATTTTATTGATGTAGTTTTGTCTTATTTTTCTAGTTGCTATATGCCGGTGTAGCCCTCTTTCGTTGGAAGGATCCGGTGCGTTCGCAATCCGGGGTGGGAATGGCCGGTGTGATGTTGATTTGCGCCACAATAGCCGCAGGATTGGGCTTCTGCGCGCTTCTAGGAATCCCGTTTAATGCCACCACGACGCAAATAGTGCCGTTTCTTGCTCTCGGTCTGGCTGTGCACGATATGTTCCTGCTGACGCATACGTATGCCGAATTATCGGTGAACGAAGTGCCCAGCAGCGAACAAACGGGAGTCGTTCTCAAGCGAACCGGCCTGTCGGTGCTACTGACAGGTCTTACCAACGTTGCTGCCTTCTTCGCAGCGGCGATAATTCCAATCCCGGCCCTTCGGACATTCTGTATGCAAGCCGGTATTTTGCTGGTGTTCAATCTGGCCGCCATGCTGCTGATATTCCCCGCGATGGTCAGCCTGGATTTGCGACGTAGACGTTCCGGTAGGAAGGACATCCTCTGCTGCTGCTTGCCGGCGACACCTAATCTTAGAAAAAATAGATACTCCGTGAAAAACAACGGCACGGTCAAGCAGACAGTCACCAGGGCAATACCGCCTGAGAGACGAGAAACCTGTACGCAGATTTTAACACCACAGAATACGCAGAACGAATCCTGGGTATGAAATGACGTACATGTATGCATACATATCGTATATATACTGGATTGCATTTTATTAGAGATTGAACAAATTTTATTAAATGTTTGGTTACAACGATACTCGACAAGAATCGAAAAGGGCTCGCTTTTACGTCAAGTAAAATAATATGAACAATAACAATTGCTTTCCGTGTATTTGCATCAAGTTCAAATTAACGCAGAATCATTTATAACTATCCTATTCGTGTTGCAGATAGGTGGAAATATCATCGACTCGGAGCTGGATAAACAGTGCACCGAGGAGGACGCGCTGACCGGCTGTTCGCAAGATGATTGTCTGAGCTTCTCCCTGACGCAGCTTGCATCTCGGCACTACGCACCCTTCATCAGTCGACCGGCTACCAAAGTGTTCGGCATGATAATCCTGACCGTCGTGCTGACTGGTAGCATATGGGAGGCGATACGTCTACGTGACGGTCTGGATCTGACCGATCTGGTGCCACAGAACTCGAACGAGCACGCATTCCTGTCTGCCCAGGCGAAGCATTTTGGCTTCTACAACATGTACGCGGTCACCGGCCGAGATTTTGAATATCCGAATAATCAACGATTGTTGTACGAGTATCACGACGCCTTTATGCGGATCAAGAACGTCATCAAGAACGACAATGGTGGCCTGCCCGAGTTCTGGCTTAGCTTGTTTCGCGACTGGCTAAAGGGCCTGCAGACGGCATTTGATAAGGAATACGACAACGGTTGCATTACCCAGGAGAGATGGTTTCCGAACGCGAGCGATGAGGCAATCTTGGCGTATAAGCTACTTGTGCAGACGGGTTACGTAGACAATCCAATCGACAAGACGCTGATTACTCAGGTGCGACTGGTCGATTCGGACGGTATCATCAATCCACGCGCTTTCTACAACTACTTGAGCGCATGGGCATCCAACGATGCGCTTGCTTACGGTGCTTCACAGGCAAATCTGAGACCCGAGCCACGTCAGTGGATCTACGTTAATGATCATGAGCTCAAGATCCCTAAGAGCATGCCGCTTACGTATGGACAGATGCCGTTTTACTTGCATAGGCTCACAGATACGCAAGATATCACACAGTTGATCGGTAGTGTCCGGGAGCTGTGCAAAAAGTTTGAAGAACGCGGTTTGCCGAATTTCCCGTCCGGCATACTGTTTCTCTTCTGGGAACAATATATGGATCTGAGGAGCTCCATGGGTCTCGCTCTCCTGGCTGCGTTAAGTGTGAGCCTCTTCGTCGTCGGATTGCTGCTGTTGAACATATGGGCTGCCGTGCTGGTCAACATCTCTCTTCTCGGTGTTATCACGCAACTACTAGGCATTATGGGTCTGTTCGACATCAAATTGAGCGCGGTGCCTGCTGTACTGCTAGTAGTTAGTGTGGGCATAGCTGTTCATTTCACGGTGCACATCTGCCTGGTAAGTAATTTGAAAAACTTTTTTATTAGCATATTTTTAATTTAATCTTTTCACCTGCTGTTTCGGGCATATTGAATTTATGATGTCAAATATTTTTTAGATTGAAAAAGATCGAAACGTTTTGGCTTTGTTACAATTGTTATTTCAATTGTTATATTGGCATAGATCGTTATTGATATATTTATTCATCGACATTTCTACTTTGACTCTAATTGATTTTCCTATTCTTTTTTCAGAGTTTTGTCACCAGTGTGGGCAGCAGAGATCGCAGGATGCGCTTAGCTCTGAAACACATGTTCGCTCCGGTTGTCCATAGTGCGCTCACCACGCTGCTCGCCGTGCTCATGCTCGCCTTCTCGGAGTTCAATTTTATAGTCAATTATTTTTTCCTCGTATTACTCTGCGTGATCGGCATCAGTCTTGTGAATGGCGTCTTCTTCTTTCCTATTTTGCTGTCTCTAATTGGTCCGTCGGCAGAAGTGATTCCGAACGATCATCCGGATCGTATATCCACGCCAACGCCGCCGGCGTCGCCCGTCGTGAGAAGATCCAAGCCGCCCACACCGCCGAGGAGATCTCACAAAATCGACAATGCCCGGCTGCACGCCGAGCCGTCGCTCACGACTATCAGCGAGGAGCCCAACTCGTGGCACAGCACGCAGGAATCCTGTATTATTGTCCAGCCGGAACTCAAGGTGGAGACCACGTCCACATGTGGCAATCAGGTGCGTTGAGATTCGCGATCGATTGATTATTGATCAGCATGAGATATACTTTTTCCAATAAATTTGTCACGCTTCTCCGAGCATGACTAACGAGCGTGTTCTTTCATTTTGACTAACAGAACTGTAGCGGATCGGATACGAGTGGGTCTAGTCGAACATCGCCGATTCCGCCCACGTCACACATCACCACTAAAGTCACCGCAACGGCGAACATTAAGGTCGAAGTTCATACACCGTTGGCTGGTAAGCATTCATTTTGATAAATTTTCAAACCTCCAAAATATTCCCTTAATGTTATTCGAGACTTTAACCTAATTAGAAACATTTTTTAACTAACGACTGCATGCGACTGTAATGATATATTGTTGGAAATATTCGCTTTCGAATTATTTCAATGCTTTTTTTTTTAGAGAGATTGTAAGTTTTGATAATTTTCTTAATAAAATCTTGCTTTGAAAATTAGAATAAAATTATATTACTAAAACCTGTGCACATTGCAAGACTCAGATTCATAAAAATATGTGATGTAAATCTTTTCTAATTTTCTGTGCTACTTTTATACTAAGTATATCTTTATATATTTAGTTACCATTTTGTAGCATTTTCTCAAATCAATGTGAGATGGATGGGGATGATAAAAAAAACATTTTCATGAAAATTATAGGTGGAATGGATCGTGAAAAATGCCGGCACTCGAGCAGCAGTAGTCGAAGGAGCTCGCGCTGCAGTGCGAACATTAATGCTGGGGAGTCTTCCAGTTCCAGTTCTGAACCAGATTCGGACTCTAACGCAAAACATTAATAACAAGTACCGGGGGGACCGGCAGCTACTGCTCAAGTACCACGCAAAGCGGGAAAACACAGAAGGCTGACTAGGATAGATTAATAGATTTTCCATTATATCTTCCTGTTTTCCTCTTCTTTCCCCTCCCCCTCCCTCATCCTTACTTAACTCCCTATTCTTCTGTTCCACTATTTTCCTCTGTCTCAAATTAGTAATGCAACATGAGTTGTTTTTACTCGGATTTTAAAAGCGGAAGTATTATAATACAAATCGCATTTTTATGTATATGAATATTTTTGGAAACAATTTTGTTGCGCATTTAATATCTTGTGTTCTGTACGCCGAATTTTTTTAAGTTTAAAGTAGATTATTTCTTCGTAAAAACCAACATTGTATTTACTTGGGATTCGATATTAGAAGCGGATATTTACATTTTATGTGTATATTAATGCGTGAATTATTACAAGGTTTTAAGTAAATTGTTAAAGTTCTTAATCAAAAGCAAATTTTAACCGAAACGACGTGAAAAAAATAGGATTCTATTCGAATATTTCGACGGTGTAATAGTATTCATCGAATATGTAATAGTATTACCAAGGACAATAATGTGTACAACTTGATAAATCAATGTATTAGATTATTTTAGGTAAATACTATCTAAAATATATATTTTAGATAAATTTATTTAATTAATGACTGCGTGACAAGAGTAGTTTCACGTACTACTGGCAAGCACATAAGGACATTGTATGATTTATACTCTTCGAGAAAGAGAAATGACAATACATGCCGGTGTGCCTTTGTTTATCAGAGACTGACACTAATGCGTTTGTGTCGGTGAGCGTATTTGTAATATTTGCGTAATGCATAACGAGAAAAAGCATTTACTAAGATGTATATATACATGTACTCGTTATTTAATTAGAAAGCTAAAGATTTTACCGTCACTAAGACGTGATGATGTTTTTAAACGTAATCGTGAAATTTTGCGAGGACGACGCTTTATTGTGCGGCAAAAGCGACAAAATTTCCAGATATTACTATATTTATTTTTTTCTACATTAATCATATGTAACGCGCAGTGTGTATGTATGTGACTAGGAGCGATACTACGATACTGAATCTCTGAGATCTATTTATTATTTATTTTAATAGTATTCCTCGGCGTTTCTGCGGGTGTGTGTGTGTGCGAGCGCAATATTTTGTACGCACAAACATATGATGACTTGTAAAAATAATTATTTATATCGGACTATACGAGAATATTTTCATTGCCTACGATAACAACGGTACTTAATTTAATGGAGTATATATTCCTATTCTGATATTCATACCTCTAATGTGTACAAAGTTGTAATATATAGTGACCAATATAATGCGGTGTAACTGCGGCACGCATTGTCATGAGATGTGACTCGTGAAATTATGTATAATATAAGCGAGAAGTATTCCTTATGCCAAGTCAATTTTGTATACATATGCGAGACTCGAGGTGTGTATTTAAAGTGTACGAAAAGCGTCCTGCGAGACGGTATTTGCATTTTGTATAAAGTACATGTTGTATAAGCTCGGATGGGAAAAATAGTCAATATACCTCTAATATACGTATAAATTGTGTCCATGGCTCATTCTTTTGCAAACTTTATTGTAAGAATCTGATTATTTTTGATGTAACGAATGTGTAAAAGCTACTACTTGTACCATTTATAATCCCATTTTTGTAAATATAAATAACATTGTAATAAGAACATTATTATTTTTTAATGCCGTTATTTGATCAGCAATCATAAATAAGATTAAGACACAAAATTAATTGTGTTATTGTAAAGTCGAAAATTCAGAAATCAGGTTATAAACATTCAAATTGCATTAAATTATATAAATCTTTGTACTAATCTCATGAAAAAAATAGTTTATTACAGTCTTTTATATGTTTATACAAAATTCGTAATGTATGTACGTGGCTTTACCAATTTAAAAAAATTTTTATTTTCGACTCTTGAAACCTTTGTTAGTATTGCCACATATCTAATTGTATTTTCCCATTTTATTTCTTTTTAAAGTTATGTTAATTTTTATGATTTACCAATACCAAAACCATTAAAATCAGTAGTCGATAAAGTTACTCGTAACTTTATCGACCACCTTTATCCCGGCCGCCGAAATAAAAAGTGGAAAAAGAGGACGAACACGTGGCACCGGTGGCACGTGGCACGTGCCGCACGTGTGAGCAGTCTCACCAGTCTCACTCTCACGATCGAACTTGTACTGGTAAGTATTACTCCATATGCTACTGATCAAGCTCGAAATCATAACAACTTAAGACCGTATTGTACGATTTAAACTACAGTTTATTCAAATTAAATTTTAGTATAAAATAACAAGTGGAGGTTTCCTTGATCGACTCTGTGTAGAAGACGAATCCCTATGCTGGCACGGCATAACAATTTGGGGGGAGTGATGCGCCATCGTGAAACTAGAGAAAGCACCGATTTATCGCAATGGTGACTAGCTGATTAGCAGACAGAAGTCAGCATACGATTCGCGACGTTATTGTAAGTTTTTAGCAATTAAGAAAAGCGCATAAACATTTTCGAAGAGCGAGATTAATCGTCCCGAGAAAAGAAACGCGTTGTTACATAACGAACCGGTCCGACGAGCGTCTAGGCCTAACCCCCTAAGCCCTTTAAGCAGAAAAAGCGTACGCAGAAATCTAAAAGCGCATTATTCTAGCGAAAGCTCTCCAACCGAAACCAGAGCTACATCCGGATACAGTGATTGAACGCGTATTCCTGTTCGAGGGACACAAATGCCAGTTTAATACACTAAGGTAATAATTGCTCCAACGAAAATAGACTATGCCCGATAGGAACTTACGCATGGCATGATCGGAGAACTTGGGCTGAACGAACAGTAGAATCTCGCATATAAGAGAATTGTCGCTAACATCTTACGATAGCAACGTATTTCACCTGAAAGAATTCTACTACGTCACGTGAAAAGGCAATACTCTGTATGAAATTAAAAGGAAAAACACTAATCAACTTTGAAATTAGGGATATAGGAAGTTTTCTACAACTTTAAGCGGAGTTAGACATTTATTATTTAAGCAAACGAAGCACTACCTATTCATCTACACTCTACAGATTGAATTTAATTCATTAAAGCAGAAACTTGGCGAGAGTGTATGCGCATACGGACTCAGAGTCGACCATCTACTAATAAAGAATAATACAAATTAGTGACAGAAAGCTAAAGGTACAGTAGCGAGCAGAAACGCGTAATATTGGACACTATCTAGAAACAGGCCGAAGTCTTTCGCACCAAGAAGAATAAAGAATTCGACACTGAATTCCAGGCTGAAATTAAAAATATCAGAATGTCACTTAGGCATTCATGGCACAATAGATGTCGGACTCATGCAATTATTAAACGACAACATGAAATTCCCATTGATACGGATATTCTTGGTGATTTGTGTAAGTTAGTCGCTAAAATATTGCATTTCACATGCAACATTGCACCTGCGATTGATCCAATTCTAAAAAAGGCTCTTGATAAAGAAGAAGCCATTGAATATGACGCTGAAACACTTATGTGGGTGTCTGCCTTGCAAGTTGAAAGTAAGATGGTTGCAGCAAGGTGCAATACTGACTTGGATCAAGAAGGGTTTTTCCGTGTTCAGCGTACCAAGCTTAACCTTTCAGATACTCTTTACCCATTGGCAGTAGTTCTTAATCAGATTGGTCATTTTACCGTTGAAGGACAAATGTTTGTACCTCGCTATAATGATGAGCGTGATTTTTCTTATCATAAGCTATTCAATAATCAAAATGAATCGCGCAGGCATTTCAAGACTTTTCTGACCTTTGATGATATCATTGTTCGATATGTTAAACTGAAAGGTCGTGTGTTGGCTAAGCTGAAAAATGTGTTTTGTCCCGTTGATATGTCAAAGGGAAGAGGCGGTAAATCTCTACTAGTTTACCGTCAGCGACAAGGTGATTCTAGCGATTTCGAAGTTTGGTCTCCAAGATGTGTTGGTTCCGATTCTTTAGAAATGGGTGCAATTTTAGGATTTGGATATCGAATAAATAACCCGCTTGGCGATATAAATGTCGCTGCAGAGACGACTTATACTAGTGTTACATCTGCTGGTTTGTCGTTCTTGGCCTATGAGTTGATTGCAGATCAGAGCTGACTCGGGTTTATAATAAGTTAGTAAGATAATTTTTTCTTCCTGTGTGACGCGTTGATTCGAGAAATCATGTTCGAAAATACGCAGTATGGGTTTCCTATCTATGTAACCGTCTAGTTGCACTACACTGTCCTATCCTCCCTACGATCCTTTGACCAGTAACCGTTGAAATGCTCATCAATGTGGAGATGTTTGCCCATTCGCGATAAATCTTTACGATGTATCGTTTTCATTCTCCGACGGCAAACTTTTACACCCTTCCGTGAGGTAGCGCATGAGCCCGAGCAAAAGATTGATGCATGATGAAGCGAAAACTTACGATAGACTAAACAAGCAAGCGAAAAAAAACGGGCGAGCCAAGATCACAGGATTCGAAGAAAGATAACTTGAATCCTTTTCTGACAGAAAGCTCATCATCATTCAGTACTCTACAAAAGAAGCAGAATCTGACTATACTGTGTCCGTACCACGCACCGTATGAAGTATAGCAATTTAGCCACGAGCCAGAAATTTATTTTGAAAAAATAGGACAACTACAGCAAACAGAGGCCACACGGAAACTAGCAATCCGAAATCAGCGTCGCAGCAATAGAAGTCAGATATCAACAACTTCAAGATTACCTAGAACAAACCAAAGAACTACACAAAAACCTTCGTGGCACAGCAACAGCAAGATGTGCCAGAATATCCTCCAGATAATATAAAAGGACAATGCCAAATTGACACTATTATTAACACGTTTAAAAACTATATATAAAATAATGAATAACAAACGAGATCTAATCGACGCGATCGGCACAATAAGCAAATTACGAAAACTGTACATTTAATTATGCCGGATGTAACATTAAGAACAGAAAACAGATAGATACTATAACATACATACAAATGCATTTATCATACATAACACTGCTTAGATGGATCCGTTTTAATATTGTTTTGTGTCCATTAAATTTAGTTTTTAGTTATCTTTTTGTCTGTACTACATATGAGGCATTACAGTCTTTACATGATATCTTATAAATTACGTTATTGTTTAAAATTACTGGATTTGTATCTTTATGTACCTTGACTCATTATATTCATTATAACCTTTTTCTTTTAAGATATACAATAAGGCGGTGAGAGATCTTTGGGTAATATTGTATTCTGTGTTGCCCATGTATTTTTTTCTTTTAAAATACTTTTTCCTTCGCTTCTAGTACTGTCTGTTAAAATAGAATCTTGTGCAGATTGTATAATATTGCCTTCTGATTGTATGTCTGTTATATTTGTTACATTAGGAGGTAATTCTATTGCATTGAAATTATTATCTTCATAAAGACATTTCATACAGGTAGAATCTTTTATATTATTAATGAGAAGATGTTCTTGAGATGTGATAATATTTTCATATTTTGTTTCAAACAAATGACAATTTTGTTGCCTGCGAGATAAATCTTGATCTTATTTTTGGCATTGTAATTTTCTTTTTTATGCACACTCTCGTTATGAAATTATATAAAATATTGCCATAAAATTAATGAAAGTACAAAAATGTAATAGAATGAATATTACATTTATTTTGTAAATATGGTGAGACTTAAAATACGAATACTTGGAATTTATGTAACCGTTCTCGAACATTATTGATATTCATGTAATTATATACTGCTATTGAACAATATATAACAAATGTTTTTCATCTCGTATATATTATTACTTTTAAAAGTTTTTAAAGATAGCTAGCTGGAAATTATTTCAGTATGTATATTACAATACTTTTATTTAAATATTAATACAATTCTAAAGAATAGACATTAAATATTGATTTAAATATTTAATCTAAATGTATAAAATTATTTGTCATGTTAAACGCTACTTTTAATTCTTATATTTTTTATACAAATAATACACATATCGATTTAATTTTTTCAACTGAACGATATTTGTTCTTTCTACGTCTCAATTTTATAATATGCTAATAAAAATATGATCAATTATGTTGATATATTGTCAATAAATGGAAACGACATTGAAAAAATATAATACTTTCGAAAAGAACAATTTTGTTGAAGTATAAAATATATAAAAATTAGATGAGATACAGATTTAAAAATAATTATGTAGGACCATCAAAATAATTACATAGAACACTCAAGCATTATGATAATGCTGCAAAAAGTTTGAATCTTCTAGCGACTAGCTTCAGCATCAAATTTAATTATTTAGATGGTGCAACATAATTATTTTTACATCAATATCTGGCTATACTTATAAGCAGGAATACAAACGCAACGCGATAGGCATATTATACTAATACATACAAAATGTTTGTACTAAGATAAGAACAATGTAACTGTAGAATTAAGTTAAGCACAAATAAGAAAGTAATCTCACAGAAAAAGAAAAAGGAGGATTCAATTCATGACTTTAGAAAGATATTTAACGCAAATTTCATACGTCAGTTTTTCTTTTTTCATCAAGGAAAGGATGTTGTGAGCGACCAGAAATAGCGATTAAATTCAGCAATAGCGAATTTGCGAATTGCATGTTATATTTGCAAGTTCCGATACAGAGAACGCTGATTGCGGATTGACGAAACCGACTTGTCAATATTGAACCCGCCGAAAGAAAAGAGTACGAACACAGGAGTAGTCTCACGATCAAACGCGTACGAGTCATACTTGGCGTCAACGCATAATAACTTAAGATTATTGTACAATTTTATATAAATTACACTTAAATATTGATATAAGATAATAAGTGGAGATTTATTTGACTGACTTTCTGTGGAAGACGAATCCTTATATTTATACCGGCATGGCACAACACGTTGTCAATATCAATATCTTGTTTTCAAAGTCAAGTTTTTGTCCATAATCACTTTTAATGCATTTAACTTTAGTTTTTAACTGCTCGTTAACAATCCTGTTGTTATCCAATATTCAAATTTTTGTATATTTAATGTTCAACGTTTATAACTTTGGACATCTTAATGCTCCCACAGAGTAAAAATTACTACATCGTAAAATTTTTATAAAATTATGTTTTAGATAAAAGTTGTTTGTGTTGTATTAAAAAAAAATCATTATTCTACGTAAAAGTATTGAAGTCATTGAAAGATTGCTGAATATTTTATTTTTTACATAAAAGCATATTAAAACAAAATAATTTATTCTTCACTTTTCAATGATCTCACTTCAAGTTTTACGTGCAAAATTTATACGAATTAATGTAATTAAAAATTATGTAAGAAAAACACATGATTCTAATTAAAGAAACAAAACTGATAATAAAACTGATCTTGAAATTTAAGAAATACTTTCTTATTCATTTACAATATTTGGAACAAAATTATGCTGACCACAGATTGTCGCTCTCGATACAGACTATAATTAACAAACAGATTAACAAACACTCTTTTGTTAATCACACCAATAATTCAGAAAGTATTCTGTTGTCATTTAAAATAAAATGTGCTGTACAATTCAATTTTTTGTTCTTTCTATTATAAAATATTAGACGCGCGTATTTGTTATTACTTTATTTGAATATCTTACAAGCATCTTTTGATAGCACTTCGTTCTTTTGTAAAAATGTTTCAATAATGCCAATAACTTTTGTATACGTTTTTCGAAACGTCTATTTTTTTGCTGCAAAAATGTCAGTTTCTGCTGTAACATGGCATTGCGTGCGTTGGCTTCTTGTAATTGTTTTTGCAGCTTGTTGCAATTCTGTGAATTTTCTTCATCTATAGATATAACATTTTGTCTGAAAATATTAAGAATTTAAAATTTAAAAACTGTCCTTGCGTTTTTATAATACATAAAGATGTTTGTTCTTTAAAATTAATTTTTAGTTATTGCTAGATATCAAGCATTGAATTTTTCTTGACATTTACATTACATTTTATATATATATATATTTCTTGTAAAATCCAAAACTAGAAAAGGGACACGTTTATTAATTATGTTTTTGGTTAATATTTAATTTCATATAACCTTGTTTCACTAGATAAGTGTTGCGTTTGTGGTACGATAGTTCTAGAAGTGGATAATGTTTCGCAAGTTGCATCCAAATTATGAATCTCATCAGCTGTATCAGATTGTGTTGTCACTGTAGATGATACAGCTATAATAGTTGGATTAGCTTCATTCTCATGTTGTAAGTTTTCATAAATATTATCGTTTTCACTTTCAGGGTAGGTTTCTAATGCTCGTCGCTACAGATGCAAATTTTTAAATAAATTTCTATTTATGCACATTATATTGCTATACACTTCTCAACAAAATTAATTAAAGAGTCACTCAAAATCAGCGCTGAAAAGGACCAAATTCAAAGTCACGTATCTTCGCGAAAACGATATTTACAAAAGATTTTAAAGCTTAAAGCCTTAGCTTTCAAAAGCTTCAAAGCACGTTTCTCTACAAATAAGATTTTATTACAAACAGCACTAATTTAAAGTAAATCTTGCAAAATTGAGGTATAAACTTCAACTTTGATGGTGTGCACAGGAAGCACAAAGTTTATTCTCCAATTTTTTTATTTGTATCATAAAACTTAATACTTTCTCTTTAAAATATTTGCTTAATTATTAAACTACAATTTTTTCACTAAGTTATGATGATTTGAAGTGAGTAGTACCTTTTCAGGTTTTATTTCTAAAAATCTATATTCTGTCTCTGGTATTGTGTTGAATTATTTGCCACTAATCTGCAATCATTTTCCGTGAAGATACGTGACTTTGAATTTAGTTTCTTTTTAGCATTAATTTTAAGTGATATTTTAATTTTGCTGAGAAGTGTATTATACATAGTATAAATTATATATTTACACAAACTATTATACACAATATAAATTTATATTATACATTAACATATTATTAAACAAATTAATAACTTTTTTGTCTTAAATACATACCGTTATATGAAATAGAGTTGGTATAGCATTGGCCTTTAAAAGACGCTTTCCGTCTATAGATAAATAAAACGAATCGGTAGTAAAATGTTGACTGCAAACCTTCGCCGACAAAGGTGGTTTGAAGTTTCTTATTTTTGTCCCAATGGACTTCAGCCAAGCTTCTCTTCTATCTTTATTTTTCGGGATGCTGAAATAAATAAAATGAGTATAGCTGCCTTATTTAATATCACAACTATTCCTTAAACAACAATTTTGATAACACTACCACATTAAATAGATATATATGTAAACTGTACCTGAATGTGCGATCAATTTTTCTTAATTTACACTAGCAACTACTGCTATATAATCTAATTAGTTATGAAAAAATAAATCGACTTGCTCATTAAATACACTTACCTATGGAAAGTTATAGCTGCCTGCAAACTATATGCCTCTCCACATATGTTACATGTACAACCCATGTTATAAATAATCAAAAATTAAATTATGCCACTGCTATTTTATATTGTTTGGAGTTATATTTTAGTTTCTTTATCTTGCCTTTATAATTTTTGTAAAACGTAATATTGTGGAACAATTAATACAAAGAATGTTTAATTATAAAACATTATTTTATACAGTTTCTAAAAAATACTAAAAGAAAAGTAATGAGTATAAAATACGTTGATAATAACGTTGATAAAAGATTGTCTCCTTTATTTAAATTAAATTCAAAATTAAAATGATTTCTCCTCGCTTATTTCTTTCGTAAGCTAATTCTTTCTGTACAGGTTTTCTCAGTTATGTCAAATTAGCTTTCTGACAACAAACAACAAACTACGAGATTCTAACCTAACGTAACCAACAAGCCCAAACCAGCTCCAGCCCAATCGGGTGATGCTAAATTGCGCGTTTTCTGACGCAAGCGCATTCCCAGTTCCCACTCTAAGGCTGAAGTCACATGGCATGTATTTTCCGCGTAACCAATTAGAAGCGTTTCGCATTTTAGGCTGGGGCTAAACTATAGGACTCTAGGCTAAACTATGCGCGTTTTCGCGAATCGGATTCGCAAATCGTGCATTTGTATAGCTTAGCACGAATGGCATTCAAATGCACGATTCGCGAATCTGATTCGCGAAAACGCGCATAGTGTAGCCCCAGCATTACGCATATTCGCGCTTCTGATTGGTTACGCGTTACGCGGAAAATATCAGTCCATGTGACTACACTCTTTTTTTGTTTACGGGGGGAAATCCTACATTGGATAACCCCGCCCCCGGATGTCCCACGCGGCGCTATGTGGGGAAGCCCCGGGAAACTTAAGATACCATCCATGGGCTCCCCCAATGTGACCGCACACTAACGCTTATATCTTTGATCTTGGCACACACCGCGATCAATCGTGCTATCAATATATAATCTTTGCACACGTGCTATCGTCATCAATTTAATATAACATTCTGTCGAGTGCACAATGGAATTCAAAAAATGTCGAGAGTGCGATCGTACTTTAGTGTGTGACGAAAATCTGAAATTACTGCGTAATATTATAATAAGTTCGTGCTTAGTTGGCGGCACATTGGGTGTCGTTGCCTTGCCACTCATTGGATTCGGTTTCGGTGGTGTTGCGGCTGGTTCGTTAGCAGCAACGTGGCAAGCTTCGATCGGTAATGTAGCCGCTGGAAGTTTATTCGCGACGTTGCAATCACTCGGCGCTACTGGATTAGGAGCAATTTTGTTCGGCTCATTTGGCGCAGCCACACCCTATCTCGTGGGCATTGCTGTCCGTTTAAATTGGTGCGATGAACATAGAGATGATAATTAATAATGAAGTAAGAAATTATTAAGATACATCATTATTTTACGTACTTGTCGTTTTAAATTTTTAAATCGAATAAATCGCTTTTACTTTTAAACGCCGAAACATCAACCTCGCGTGTGAAGAGCGGATGATTTTTCGAATATTCGCTGACAAATCGCTGCCATATTATCGTTTCGGTAATTTCACTCGTGGTGTTATGGCTTCTGCACACAGGACGCGGAAACGCTTGCCGCGCGGCCTGTGTGCAAAGCCATTAGTGCATTATTTTATTTTATGAACTACATCACGGATACTGTCGAAGTTATTCGTATTTGAAATTTTACAACGATATATCCGTTCGTCGTCATGACGATGACGTAAAAAATTGATATAATAACGAACGTAGCATTTTTTTTCTAGCACGATTGTCGCCGGAAAGCTCGCATTCGCAGGTCATAATTTCCAGTGGAGAGTATTAACAAGGCTCCTGGGTCCCTCGCCGTGAACTTCGCGTCGACAATGGCGACATAGCTGTCAGCGGTAGGAATAAGAACTCCTACGACTCTTATAGAGTACCACATGATAAGTGAATTGCGTTATCAATTATTCGATTATTGAGTTTATATATATGTTAATGTAATGTTTTATTACTGAATAATATTAAAAATCCTAAAATATAAAATTTTCTTAAACTTATTCCTCCGACAAATCTATATAACAATCGTCGATTATGTTTCAAAAATTCAAATTTATTTCAACTTGCAAATAATAGGGCCGATATCACACAGTCTCCGATTAACGTGATCCTCCGATTAAACTCACTCTGCATCTCTTTCTAACTGTCCCCCTAATAGAAAGAAACGAATAAGAGTGAGTTTAATCGGAGGATCACGTTAATCGGAGACTGTGATATCCATAGTAATAATACTGAAAAGCGGCGGACACTAAAGTATGATTCACTGTGTTTCACTAAATTATGACTTCTGCACACAGAGGATGCGAAACGCAGCTCCGGTAACTTAGCAGGTCAACTTCGATTTTATTAATTTTTTTTATCGTTTGTTGGTAATTGTTGGCCTAATTACAACGTTTATTGGTTCTTAATTTTTTTTAATTAAAAAAAAATTAGCGTTTGTTGGTTTATTATTATAATAATATAATAATATTATAATAATATTATAATATTATAATAATAAACCAACAAACGTTGTAATTAGGCCAACAATCACCAACAAACGACCAACAAATGATTAAAAAAAAAATTAATAAAGTCGAAGTTGACTGGCTATACTTTAGTGTGCGACGAAAATCTGAAATTACTGCGTAATATCAGAGAGAAAGATGAGAGTGGTCATGCCCGCTGGCTGTATACCCGAATCCTGTCGGTATGTGCATGTTTTTGTGGTTCTCTTCCGTGCTATATCCACGATTTTTTTATTCTCTTTGGAAATAAAACCGAAAAATCGTGAATCTAACGGAAGAGAACCAAAAAATCGTGAACATGACATGAAAGAGAACCCAAAAATCGTTAATATTACCACAAAATAGTGGACAAACGGTCAAAACGCGGACATGACCACTCTCATCTCTGGTAATATTATAATACAGAGTGTCCCATGGGATTGTGACCTAGTTTACACCGACCGTTTGATGCGCGTACCAAGTACTATATCCGTATCAAATTCGTATCAAATCTCGGTTTACACCGGGATAACCCGAGATTTGATACGGATTTGATACGGATATAGTACTTGGTACGCGTATCAAACGGTCCGGTGTAGAGAGCCTCTGTGTTGAAACTGTAGAGTTGGTACGCTTCTCCGTGACTTCAGATAGGGTCTACAGTTAACGATCGACTATTTGAAGGTTCGCAATTTTATTTTGGCTGTGGTAAAAGCAAGTTCGAGCACGTCAAAATGAATAATTTAATTACGGAACAAAAGGTTTACCTCGAGTGTTTCTTTTCTAGAGGAAAAAAATATAGCAGTGCTTTTAAGGAGTTTTGTTCTCAGTACGGAACGTATAAAATTACGAGCGAAACGACACTTAAGAGGTTAGAATTTATCATTTATTTAAATTTATGTGTTACGTTACTTCATTTTTCAGCAATAAATCTCCATTAAAATCAATTTTTGTGTTGTTTTTGACAGAATTATCGATAATTTCATGCAATATGGAACAATTAAAGACCGTAGACATGATCTGCCAGGCCCGTCTGCATCTATTGCCGTAGAAAAAAATATTGACAAGATTAAGGGTGCGGTCACATGGACTGATATTTTCCGCGTAACGCGTATCGCGTAACCAATCAGAAGCGTGAATATGCGTAATCGAAAATGCGAAACGCTTCTAATTGGTTACGCGGTTACGCGTTACGCGGAAAATACATGCTATGTGACTTCAGCCTAAGAATTATTTCGAACAAAATCCAAATGCATCCATTCGGAAAAGTGCTCAAGCGCTTAAAATATTAAAAACAACGTTGCACAGGATTTTAAAACATTTCCTGAATATGCATCCGTATAAAATAACCTCGCATCAATTGCTAACCGAACGCGCGATGGCAAAACGTGTCGAATTTTACAAAACAATAAATGGAATGACGTTCTGTTCAATTTAATTTATACCCATTCAAAATTGTACTTTCCTTTTTTCAACGCAGCTTTAGCCATGTCAATAACTACATGCATTCGCAAATGACAGCTGATTGGTTTCAATACAATCCCATGAGACATCCTGTAAGTTCATGCTTAGTTGGCGGCATATTGGGTGTCATTGCCTTGCCACTCATTGGATTCGGTTTCGGTGGTGTTACGGCTAATTCGTTAGCAGCATCATGGCAAGCTTCGATCGGCAATGTAGCCGCTGGAGGTTTATTCGCGACGTTGCAATCACTTGGCGCTACTGGATTAGGACCAGTTTTGTTCGGCTCATTTGGCGCAGCCACACCCTATCTCGTGGGCATTGCTGTCCGTTTAAATCGGTGCGATGAACATAGAGATCATTAATAATGAAGTAAGTAATTATTAAGATACATCATTATTTTACGTACTTGTTTTAAATTTTTAAATCGAATAAATCGCTTTTACTTTTAAACGCCGAAACATCAACCTTGCGTGTGAAGAGCGGATGATTTTTCAGTTATTCGTATTTGAAATTTTACAACGATAGATCCGTTCGTCGTCATGACGATGACGTAAAAAATTGATATAATAACGAACGTAGCATTTTTTTTCTAGCACGATTGTCGCCGGAAAGCTCGCATTCGCAGGTCATAATTTCCAGTTGAGAGTATTAACAAGGCTCCTGGGTCCCTCGCCGTGAACTCCGCGTTGACAATGGCGACATAGCTGTCAGTGGTAGGAATAAGAACTCCTACGACTCTTACAGAGTACCGCATGATAAGTGAATTGCGTTACTAATTGATCGATTATTGAGTTTATATATATATATGTTAATGTAATGTTTTATTACTGAATAACATTAAAAATTTTAAAATATAAAATTTTATTAAACTTATTCCTCCGACAAATCTATATAACAATCGTCAATTATGTTTCAAAAATTCGCAAATTTATTTTAACTTGCAAATAATAGAGCAAATAAAGTTCATATTTTACGGTTGCCATGATAGTTACGAAAAAAAATTCATTCTACTCCGTAGAATGTGTCAAAGTATGCCATTTTTTGGAGACGTAACACGTCCTTACTTTTGAAAGAACGGCGGGAGGGAGGGAGGCTAAATTCAAAATCTAACAATGGTTCCTTAAAGTACAGACTTCATCCTTCAAAATGAAAAAAAAATCTTTCAGCTATAACAATTTTTCGCGGAGTTATGCTTATTTGAAGTTGGGCAAATTTTTGACGTAAATTTTTGTTGCGATAATTTTGTTGCCCAGTGTATAATGCATATCAATTATTGTTAGCTTTCAATGATGAATATATCTTATATAATATATCAATACATATATACGTGGGCGGGAGGGCTTTGCTCCCCTGCACCCTCTCCCATGCATGTACCCTAAGAGCAAAAAGTCGACTTGAAGTCGACTTCTACCGAAACTGACTGGCAGAAAAGTCGACTTTTTTAAGGACGAAAGTCGACTTGAAGTCGACTTGAAGTCGGCGAATGTCTCAAAAAACGCCGACTAAAAGTCGACTTTTCGTCATGACAAGAAGTCGACTTCCCGACTTCCCGTCATGACGAAAAGTCGACTTCCCGTCATGACGAAAAGTCGACTTCCCGTCATGACGGAAAGTCGACTCCCCGCCAACTTTTAAAGTCGATAAAATAAACCGCCGCGTACGTCTGGATCATGTTCCAAAACTCACTCTGAGTAACTAAAATTTATAGTTTACGTCACGTACACTATAGCATTTTAGTTAACTAGAGTGAGTTTTGGAACATGACCCTGGAGGTCGATTGTGTATCTTAAAACAAGGTAAAAATGACAAAAGTTAACAGATTTTACTAGATTTTAATAAATAAAATCCTAGCTACGCTAATAAATTTTTTCACTTTTGTAATTTTTACCTTATTATTTCAAGATATACAATCGACCCCTTGCTGGAGGGCTAAAACTGATGCATTTCCATTTTTTTTCATATATAAAATAATTTAATTATCTAAAAAACTGTATAATTACAATCCTAATGTTTTATTCTTAATTACAAAGGTGGCCATATCTGTGCCACTTATGCGTGCGTGGATTCTGGCAGCCACTTCTGGTAATTAGCTGACAACAGAACTAAAATTAAAACATTCCAGCGTTAATCGCGAAACAATATGCAAAATTAGCTATATAAATATATATATTGTTATCATAATGTTGTAAATATATAATAATATTGTTATATATATATATATATATATATATATATATATATATATATATATATATATATATATATATATAATATCCACAGACTTTTATACTAGACCACTAACATCTATAGACGCACTGCCGAAAAGCTGATGCGAGTGCAAGATGCAAGTGGTAGTGAAGGATGCAGCCACATTGAATTAAGTCACTATCGGGTGTTCAATTGCTCATGATGTGCGTTTATCTGCATTTGTTATTACAGTACATAACGATGCAAGCAAATGTTTTTGTGTTAAATATTGGTATGTACATGTTATCAATAAGTTTGTAAGTCATGCCTTCGACGTGTAGCGTACTTGGATGCCAAAATCGAACCACTACTCCTGTAGTATTAAACCTTTTCTTTTGGACATTCTGTATATACCAGACTATTGTATAGAAATCTTGTATAAAACCACTTGTATAGAATCTGTAGTATAGCATATCTTAACTAAAATTAACATGGCGGCAAGCATCACGGCCGAGATGCCTGTCAGTGGTCTAGTATTGTATAGAAGTCTATGATAATATCTAAATATTATTTTATAAATTAAAATCTCACATTTTTTATCCGAACCCCAGATTTCTAGCAGTTTGTCTTTGGACACGACTCCCTGCAACTGCAGCGTTTGTACTATTGCTTGAGTGCGTGGTATCAACCTGAAAAAATCGTATTGAATTGTAATCTATTCGATGAATCAACGTGAAACCGAAAGGAGATAGAATGACGATTTACCTGGCCCATGACTTGGTGATGCTCCCAGGTGTCGTCAGCAGCAACGAGACAAATCGTTTCAGCTTAGGGCACACTTGACCCTTGAAGAAGAAATACACGAACCACTTGACACCGTCCACGGATGCTCTATACCCATCGATGGTAGTGCCCATCCGGCCTTTCCGAATGTACCAGACACGCGGCAAATGATCTTCCTAGTTCCTTGATTATATCTATAAATGAGAATAATATTCGATCATAATGAAGATTAATATCCGTAAGTAAGAAATAAGTAAGAAAAACGTTATAAAGCAAGGATTGTGATAAGAATACCTTGGCGGTGGATCAACCAATGGTTCACTAAGATGGCATAGCATGAGAGCGAATTTCGGCAATCATTCGGGTTCTATCGCCGTGACACCTCTCATGTACATCTTATTTGTTTCGTACACCTCTTGATAAACCACCTATTCTGGACTGATTTTCCGTAGAACAAACGAAAAACGCATGAACACATCAGGTTCCTCCATTTCTGGTGTTCTGAAAGATGGTTCAGAATGGAGAGCTGTCGCATTCAATAGGTCTTAATTGGTCTTAATTATCGATGATAATTAATAACACACCATACCTATCCTGTAAGCATGTTTCCACTTGGCCTTATTCTGATCCTCTTTTACCTCGTCGGGCAAAACCTTTCTCGCGACTTGATCCGCCATATCGTGGCGGTGGTTGATAGCGCGGCGCTTTACATCGTCTTATCGTGTCCTGTCTCGCGGCACGTACATACTTATTCCTCGCACTCGCGTAAGCTCTGCTCCTCCAGCCTTCTCGAGATTCGCCGCCATATTGATAATGCATGACGCGCCGCTTGACTGTTTTCCGTCTTCTTATAAGTCGACTATTTAGAAGTCGTCTTTTAGTCGACTTTCCGCCATTTTTAGAAGTCGACTAGAAGTCGACTTATAAAAGTCGCCGGAAAGTCGACTTTTGTAAGTCGACTATTTAGAAGCCGACTTTTAGTCGACTTTCCGCCATTTTTAGAAGTCGACTAGAAGTCGACTTATGAAAGTCGACGGAAAGTCGACTTTTATAAGTCGACTATTTAGAAGTCGACTTTTAGTCGACTTTCCGCCATTTTTAGAAGTCGACTAGAAGTCGACTTATAAAAGTCGACGGAAAGTCGACTTTTATAAGTCGACTATTTAGAAGCCGACTTTTAGTCGACTTTCCGCCATTTTTAGAAGTCGACTATTTAGAAGCCGACTTTTAGTCGACTTTCCGCCATTTTTAGAAGTCGACCATTTAGAAGTCGACTTTCAGTCGACTTTCCGCCATTTTTAGAAGTCGACTAGAAGTCGACTTACAAAAGTCGACTTACCGTCGACTTTCCGTCAACTGTGCTCTTAGGGTACTTTAACCGACGGTTAATTTCGCTTTACAACTTACCATGTACATACTTTAAGTTGTAAAGCGAGGTCGACGCTGCCTACCGGCGGAGGTAGGTGCGGGAGGGGGGCCAAAGCCCCCCCCCTTTTGCACTCCCCCGCGCGTGTGTGTGTGTGTGTATGCATAACATCTACAATTTAATATAGTCAGGATAAACTAATTAAAATCTATTAATTTATCCTGACTATTACGGAAAAGCAAACACGTTGATTGGCTACCGCGTCGCTTCTTGCCGCGCGGCAAGCGTTTCCGCGTTTTGTGTGCAAAAGCCATAATCAATTAGAAGCGTTTCGCATTTTCGGTTACGCATATTCGCGCTTATGATTGGTTACGCGGAAGATATCAGTCCATGTGACCGCACCCTTATTTATATGCACGCGTATTGGTCCGCAGCTGATCTGTACTTTTTAACTGAACTTCTTGCGCGGTTCATTTTCCCTCTTTTTCATTTTACGTTAGAGAGAAAAAGAAAAAAAGATAAACTGTGCAAGAAGTTCAGTTAAATTAGAACAAACCTATTTCAGCTTTGCCATGATGGGCTGCGTTCCAAAATATAGTGCGCGTGACGTAAACTATATAGATTTTGGGTTACCCAGAGTGAATTTTGGAACGCAGCCATGGGATACCGGAAGAGACGGGTAGGTCACATGACAAATGTGGAATTGACGCCATTTAAAATATTTGTGCGTGTATATGTCGAAAAATAAGGTGCTATAACAAGAGATATAACGTCTTTCGTAGGCAGGTAAAGCGAATTAAACTGGACAGAAAAGTCCTATATTGTTTTGCAAAGATTAACGAAAGAAATTAATTAATAAAGATCTGCGAATGAGCGTGCATCCACGTAACCGCTGAATCGCACGTAATGTGAGAGGATGATGCATGTTCATCCGTATATCTTTGTTAATTAATTTCTTGTTGGTTATCGCGAAAAATCGCAAATCGGTGTTACGCTTATTTTCAGACGCTCTATGTACTAGGCCATCAATTCCTCAACGATATGCAGAGATCAGGTGTCCTCTATTCTAATGTATTATTATTATAGAGAGGAGAGAAATTTATTACTTGGATTCTTAGCTAGGATTGCGGACAAGTCAGGTTCCTCACATCCATTACCGAGCTTCTGATTTGTTTATTGCTAATGGCAGTTGACCTGTTGTGGTTAATCTATGTCAAACAACAAATAGTTTTCACAATCAACAATTTTATCAAGGTGATTATAAGTGATATACAGAAATACTTATATATGTACATATATATATTACATATACATGTATAATGCATTTTAGGATTTAGGAAAGTAAGATCATTAGATTATGGTCAAAATGATACTCGAATACTTTTCCTGCGTGCCAGAAAAAAGGGTACATCAACATCTATTAGAGTCCAGCCCATAAGCTTAGAATTACTCTAATTTAGAAGTATGGTGGTTAAGGAGTAGTGATGTGATCGGTAAATTTTAAATATTTATTAAATATATACAATATAAATATTGTAATGTAACGAATACTGTATTATAACAGTATTGTATCATGCTATCCATTATATTTTTAACCATACTGAATATTTGATCCTACATTACTTGACTGGGATACATTTTCTAATGTTATATCTCAATTTTCATTCTCTGATGGTTTACAATTAAATACAGATTGATAACATATTCTGTATATCTTTTAGACACAGGCAATGGCATCATCCATCTGTGACATCAAAAAGGGCAGCAAAGTGAGCAAACTGGTTAGTATATAAAGATTTATGAACATATTTTACATCTCATTTTCATGCGGTCTTAAATTATTATAAATAATTATTGTACGTCAACATAATTCAATATATGGAGAAGTAAAAGCCATAGTGGTATAAGTCAAATTTTTTAAGATATTGACTTGCGTGCATAGATGCAACTTATACAATATATAAATTGCATTTATGCACACAAGCTAATAATTAAAAAAAATTAATTTACACCACTGTGGCTTTTATCCCTCCATATGTAAGAATATACATGCGTATTTGAAATGGCGCCAAAGTTCCCCACTCACATTGAGCAAACCGCTTCGAGATTGTCCCACAGTGGAGCTAGAAGCTGTTTTTTTTCCGAGAGGGTCGTAACTGAATCGAAGAAACAAACGTGAAATTGAAATTTAAAATAAAACGGCACGTGGCTTGAAACAAAATTATTTTACATTTGTCGATAATATCTGATAATAATATTCCGACAAAATAAAAGGGGGAAAAACGGTACGTTACGATATAGCAATTGCTTCCTTAGGTTAATGTTAGTGTACAGAAAGTAATATTACAGAAAGTAATATAAATTTGGTTAAGGTATATATATGTATATGTATGTTTGTACACACATTTTTGTCTTATGGAAAAATGCTACAGAAAGACTATTGTGGGTGCGAAAAAAGTACACGACATTATGGCAAATATTACAATAATTGCTAGCTTTGTGTGCTTTTTTCGCAACTACAATAGCTTTTTCCATAAGAGATCACATACATGTGGTGGAATATGCACAACTTTATATTCAACATATTTTATACATACAAAGTACAAATTGTGTATATTAATTATCTGACGTAATTTATGCAGCAAGTTATGATTGACGAAAATAGACTTACGAAACAGAATGAGAACGATAATCTGGAAGAGATAATTAATAGTCAATTTGAGAAACTTCTGGAACTCAACAGCGCCACAGTGTTAATAAAAGGTACATTTTTTGTACTTTTATAAAATCTTATGTACCTCATCTATATTAAATAAAATTATAACAGTACATTTGCAAATTGGCAGCAAATTTAATTTGAATATTGAAATCGGTGCTTATATGTTTTCTGGTTAGGTTTGTATTTTCCTTGTAAAACTTGCTGCTCATAAAATAAAAGCAAATTGATGAGAGTCAGAAATATAAGCATTAAGTTGTGTTGCACATTTCTGCTGTCGTTTTGCAAACATTGATGTAATTAAAGGATTTTTCAAATTTGTTACCAAGAAAATTTGTTGCGTTTGATAAAATATGTTTTTCTTAAATTTGGCTAGTTGAGTAATAAAGCATTAATTCGCAGTCGTGTTTTACGTTTTACAGGCAAGCAAAATATAAAGGATGAACTTCAGAGAGTGCGTGAGGAAGTATCGCAACTTGGATGTGGCATCAACGAAATGAAAAATCAGTTGAAAAGAATGAGAGAACAGAATTGTCGTTCAAGGGTAAGTGCCAAATTATTCCCGAGAATTTATTTTTATTCAAGAATTGGAGATGAATTAGAATGTCTTTATTTGTTTGAAGGAATTATTGAAGTTAGTTGAAACTTTGGACAAAAGAATTCTCCACCAAGAAAAGAATGTTCCACCCGAGCTCATACAAGGCTACCAGAATGCAAGAGTCTCTCCTAATAAGTTAGGATGTACTGTAACTTCAACGCACCAACTGTCAGAACAAAAGCCGAGTAGCACCAAAACGATTGAAAAGCAAGAAATTATGAAAGATTGTAAAAGAACGCTTTTTAACGAACCAGAAATATGTCCAACAATATCATATATCACTGAAGAAGAATTAAATAAAATACCCAAGTATATGATCGGGAGGCAAACAAGTAATACCTTGGAGACAATTAATAACTTTATAAGTGCTATAAATCAGACACTAATTGCGAAATATACGATTTTATCGTTGGGGAAGGCTGCCGCTCAAAAAAAGGGTGAAATTAATCTGTATTTACATTATAAAAAGCAGGAATTCGATATTCAAGGAGAAAATGGTAAGTTAATAGCTTATGTTAATGTAAATATATTTATAAATAACTGTAACAGTATGTAAAAATAACAAGTACTGCATTTAATGATCGGACGAGAACTCGTACTTTCAACGTGGTATGGATGTTGGCCTGTATATATCTATATTAAAATAATTTTCAGGCTACCTCTACTTTTTCACAGCTGAGGATTATTACACACAAACGAAAACAAAGATTGATAAGACCAAGTTAAAATTGCTAACTGCATTACGCCATTGCAAGCGTTTACGAGAAGGCAGGATTAAAAATGAATCATTCTATGTTATATTAATTAATAATTAATTAATGATAATGAACGTCACAATCAATAATTAATTAATGATCATCTGAGAGTGCCTTTTTAATGTTTCTGTATATAAAAGAATATATTCTAATACTGAGATATTACTAACACAGTTAGAATATTAGAATATATGGAAATAAAATGTATAAAATATTTACAGTATTTTTTAAAATACTAATATTTTTGTATACAAACTTGTGTCAATTTATGTACACAATTATAAAAAATTGCCCAAAAATACAATAAAATGAATTGTGTTACCAAAATTATAATCACTTCTTTATCTTTGACAAGATTAATTTTTCAATCTTTCTTGATTAAATATTTTTTATTCAATTCAATGAATACATATTTTTGTTCGATTCAATGAGTAAGTATTTGTCAAATTCTAGGTTCCCTTTTTAACGTAATATAACAATGAATTGAATAAAAAATATTTAATCATATATGTGTATAACCTCGATATCTCTGTCATTTTATTTGCATTAATTTGGAGACAATAGAAACAACAAACAGTTTCATTTGTTTCAGAAGTAGCAGGCAATTATTTCTAGTTAGCTAACTGATCTGTTTGTTTGTCTTTGAAGAAGCTGAATCGTGGTAGCAAGAAAATTTACTATATCAAGAATATTGAGTTTGCCATGAAAGAATATTTGAATATTTGTGTTCTTTTCAAAGAAAAAAAGGTAATCTGCTCTATTTTTTTTAATATTTCAAGTATTTTTGTACAATGTTACATATAAAATAAATTTGGTATGATCAATAAACATTATAATTTTATTTTAGATATTTTATTATAAATAAAAATTGTAAAATGTTATTAAACAATATCTACTGTAATTCATAGATGAGAAATATGTATCATATATATTTTATGATAGTGTCTTATATTTTGCAAAAACTAAACATAACGGCTAAATATATAAGTGTTTGTAATTGATCATTACGTTGTGTGAACTTAATTTGCAGCGATAAAACATGTTACAAGCAGAGTCAATTAGTACATTAAGTGACCATGAAGATGATATTGATGATTTGGATGGTTCTGTGGTATGGTCCCAAGAGGAGCCACTTTCTTCCAACGAGATATTGGAATTATCGGCACAAGACGAAAAAGAAAACAGCTTATTTGCTTTCTGTCGATTGTGTGCTGGTCAAACCACTAACCCAATATATATTTATTCTGAGTTTGGAGAATCAATGAAATTGGCACATAAAATAAATACGTGTCTAAGCATTAAAGTAAAATATTTTTTATTAAAACTATTTTGTAAACATACTGCATACTATGATTATGCATATATATAATGTTTGTAATGATTATGCATATGTATAATGTTTGTAAATACGTATATCTTATATAGCATAATTCATTGTAGATTAAGAAGACAGACCCATTACCGAAACAGCTCTGTTTGACCTGTGTTGAGAAAGTAAACTGGTGCGACAAATTTGACACACAATGCATTAAAGCAGAGGAAATCTTGTCAACGATGTTAAAGGAGAAGCAATCTTTTAATATTTCCAATGGAGTGTTTTCCGACCAACAATCCTGTCCTTTATGCGTAAAGGGCTTTATGAATGTATGTGAAGAAACATTCCAGAATACAAAGGATATGGAATTATACGAGAATGATATAATTTTAGAAAGCAGTGATGAGGAGAACATATTTAATAACGCAAAGGTCAATAAGGAAAACGGGAATCGTTCTATCACATTACAATGCCTAGGGGATAGACAGACATATCTAAAATGTGGAGCGTGCATGAATCTCTATCACACCGAGGAGACACTAGATGGTCATAAATGTAAACCCAGTATACAGAACACGACGAAGCCATATAAGTGTCCCATATGCGACAAGACATTTATGTTTGAAGAACGATTAAACTTTCACATGCAATTTCACAAAGGCGCGAAAGCATTATACTGCGAGGTCTGTAAGATAACGTTCGGCAAAGAATTGAAGCTATTTTACCACTATAAGAGGCAACATTCTAAGGAGAATAGCGTCTCATGTCTGCAGTGTGGAAAGTTATTCGAGGATCAGGAGGCGCTCCGAGTGCACGTTTGCGTCGACGGTAAGAATCGGCCTCATATTTGCGAAGTGTGCAATAAAGGCTTTTTCGACGGCTACACTCTGAAGCGTCACGTAGTGACGCACCTGCCTGAGAAGCCTTACAAGTGCTCGGAGTGCTCGAAGAGCTTTACGCAGAAATCAAGGTTGAACAAACATGTCGCGAGCCACTGCATAGTTATCGAGAACAGCCAGACGGTCTGGAAATGCCTTCAGTGCGGCGAAGTGTTTACCTCTTGCGACGATGCAGATATTCATTACAAGATAATACACGAGGACAAGGTCACGCTGATTGAGGAGTTGCTGACCACGAAGCTGTATCATTGCGAGTTTTGCAACAGCCATTTCACCAACGCGGACAATCTGAAGGCTCATCAGAAACATCATGTTGTCGAAAGACCCTACACGTGTAATACATGCGTGGCCACTTACAAATCGTTCGCGGAAGCTGTTTTACATTGGAAGGAACATTCCAGGCTGTTTAAAGTTCTCGTCGTCTTTCTATGCGACGTCTGTAACAAGGACATGAAGGAATTGTCCCTGCTGTACAAACACAAGCAAAACAGGCACGCCCGCGCGTCCAGATTGTCCGAGTCGGGCGACGCGAAGTTCATCTGCGAACTCTGCGGAAGTGTGTTCGACAAAAGCGAGGATGTGCAGGATCACGGACGCGATCAATGTTCCAAGTTTCCCTGCGACATTTGCGGCAGCCTGCTGCCCACGGCGAACTCCTTGAACGCGCACAAAAGGCGGCACAACGGACTGCGGCCGTACGTCTGTAACATTTGCGGAAAGAGTTACACACAGTCCAGTCACATGTGGACCCACAAGAGATTCCACATGGGCATCAAGCCTTACGCTTGCGAGTATTGCGATCAGCGTTTCACGATAAAACCGGACTTGGCGGATCACGTTAGGAAGAAGCATACGAGGGAGAGGCCGTTCAAGTGCGAGGTGTGCAACAAGGCATTCCTGACCGGGTCCGTGTTTTATCAGCACAGATTGATACACCGTGGCGATCGCAGGTACAAGTGCCATTACTGCGAGAGGGCCTTCACCAGAACGGAGGCCTTGAACAACCACATCAAGATACACACCGGGGAAAAGCCGCACTCGTGCGACGTGTGCGGCAGATGCTTCAGGCAGAAAGGAGACATGAGGAAACACAGGCGCACCAAACATGCCTCCGAACCAGATAAATCAATTGAGAATTGTCAGAATTAAATATGGGACCATTATTCTTTCGTTTTTTTACAGTTGCGTTTTAATCATCATACCGATAAAGTAACTTATATGTACGCGGCATTATATTTATGCATATTACCGATTATTAAGTTCTCTCAATAAATAACAAGGTGCTCCGAAAAATGTGATACTATAAAATATTATATAAGGAATATGAAATAAAAATAAGAATATATAATTTACTCATTATATATAAAATTGCACACATTATACTTAATGTTATACATATACAAATAAACATGTTACGTTTTATATGTAATATCCATGTATTAATATATCAATATATGTACATTAGTAATGTTATAATATATGATATATAAATTATACTTACAAAATGTATCATTAAATAATAGTTTGTATCGTCGGATATTAAACCATGTAACGTTGCACCTTTCTAAAAATTATTATTCCAAATTATTTATTCATTTTACATTGCATTTCATTTCGCGTTGACCACGGGCCGATTTTGAACGGCCGCGAGTGCGCTGACGCACGGCAGGTGCGTGTCGCGCACGCGCCCGCGCGCCTCGGAACTCGGAACAGGTGATGTTACATACCTTGCGATGTCTCATGACACCGCCGCGTCACAGTATATACGGTATATACAATACCCTGTGTCACCGTCATCGTGCATCCAATCGTCACGCACGGACGAGCCGCCGCCGCTGGTCGACCCGATACCTGGCCACATATACTGTGACCTGGGCTCTGGCTGTGATAATTATTACCGAGGCCCGTCGCGCCCGTGCAAGCCGCGACGATCGCCGCGATGACAGTGTCGAGATAGAATGACGGGCATCCCGAGGTTCACGGAGCGGATTATACTGGGTATGTGGTGGTAGGTAGCCCGAGAGGCGAGGGCGAGAGAGTAAAAGGCAACGTCGTCGTCGCGCGAGAGCCTCGCCTCGGAGAGCTCCATCTTCTCTCCGGCCACGGGAAAACCCCCCGCGAGTCCGTGTCCGAGAGTGCGACTTAACCTTAACGCGTTTGACATATGTAACGAGTGCATGCATGGAGAAATAATAGGCACAGTGTAAACAAAGTCCGTATACGCGACCAAAGGTGGTCGAATGATTCCGAACGAATCATCTTTACGCATTATTTTAACGAGGGACTTTATCATTTTACATCTTTCTTTAATTTCGTTGACGTTTGTAAAAGATAAAACGTGTTGTTGAAACAGGTGAGAACCATGGCTTTCCCACCTTTAGTCAGCTCCACGCCACCACCCTTAGACAACTTCAGAGAGTCTGATGAAGATGAATTCGGAGACTTCACGACTGGTGGAATAGATGGTATTTATATAAATTGGCAACTATTACGTACAGCAAAATTACATTCCATATTAATATGTAATATGTCTTCTAATTGGTATAATTGTTATTATAGGTCTATCTGCTTCATCAGGGTCCCCACAGAAACTTATTACTCCGATACAGACACCAGTAGCATCACAGAACGTATCTCCTAGAATAAACGGTATTAACGAGTCACCAGTATTGGATAATTGCCCCAAGATAAACGAAGCCTCGAAATGTGGCGTTATCGACGATCTGTTGATCGTCGAGAAGGCAGAGAACAATGTGAGCCACGTAAGATTGAAGGATAGAACGGATAATAGTAAAGTATTGGAAAACAATTTTAAAGAAGCTAGTACAACAGAACACAGCGTATTAGATTCACCTAGGAATGGCGAGTCGCGTAATGTTGAGACTAGTAATAGCGTTGATCACGTTTGTACTCAGAATGTTTTAGCTAAGGAGAATTTTATTGATACGGATGTAATTAGTAGCAACAATAGTAGTTTAGCCGATAGCGTAAAGACAGTCAGTGAGCAGGAGGGATCGTCGAACGGTTTGGAGGCGAATGACGAGGTCGAACCCGTCAGTCTGGACTTGGAGGATCCTACGAGTACGCCGGACATTCTGGACGACGATTTTTACAATTACGAACAGTTCAAAGATTCTACCGAGTGGAACGACGCTGTTTGCGATAAAGAGATGGATGTGACTGTGACGGTTCTGCAGACGGATTACTTAAACGACAAGCCTAATTCCGTGGACACAGAATCTAACGTAACGGACGAGATTAGAGAAACTTACGCGTCATACGGCGAGAATGAAACCTGTGTCAATGATACTAATGATAAATCTGCCTTTATCCACGATGAAAGGACAATTTCCAGTTTTGTTACCTCGCAAGAACTTAATGTAGACGGTACCAATGTTTTTAGACAATCGGACTGTGAATTCAGTATTCAGCCGAAATATATAGAGATGTACGATGTAATATCCAACGCTGACGCGAGCAATGAGAAGTCGAGTAAAAGCGTAAACGATTCTTTCAACTTTGATTTCACTTTCGACGAGGATGCTGTGAGAGAGGAATCAAATCTAGATCGTACATCCGTACATAATGAAGACATTCACCTTCATAACTCTAGTGAAAAAAGCGACGCGAGTACTTTTCCTAATAATTTCTGCGATATAGCCGATGTAAAAAATACTATACAATCAAAAGAAAGCGAGTATGTAGCCGTAGAAACAAAAAATCAAACTATTCAAAAGGTAGATGTGAATGGGGCAAGCGAGGAAATTTCCGCTTATGAGGAAAGAGAGTCGAGTAGTGAGGAAATACGCAAACAGTACATTCCGGAAAATAGTTTTGACGCACCCGATCTGGATAATTCTGACTTTACAGAATTTATGGAGCATAGAGATTTTGACGATGTGTCGGAGTTAACAAATAACTACAATTCAATATCCAGTAATAGTACATACGAGACAGTACAAACTCACGATTTACATACATCTTCATCCGACGCGTCTTATGTACAAAAATTTTCACCAATGAAAGGAGCTTCACTGCCATCTACTAATACATCCCTCGACTGTTTAAAGGATAAAGTTAATATTACGAGTACCGCGGACGAAGAATGTGCCACATATGAAAGCAAAAATTCCGTAGTATATTTTAGCGACGGCGAATTTTATGATTTTCATTTACGAGCGAACGAGCCGGCGGCAACCGAAGCGCGAGAGAATAGTTGTCCCGAGTTCGGAAGTGCGGACAACGAAGATGACGATTTTGGCGATTTTGCTAATTTTTCGAGCACGACGGTAGAATGGAAATCTGACGATGCTGAAGAACTGAAGGTACCTGAGGACGACGATGATTTCGGAGACTTTAGTAATTTCGAAACATCAACCCATGTAGTAGAGACACAGCAGTTTAGTTTAAAAGAATCTATATGTCGGATAGAAAACAAGAATGTGAGTTTAGGAATGTTTGTGTAATACAGAATTACCAGTAGTTTATTAGAGTAACGAGTGTATTGCTTTGATTTAGATTCTTAGTCTTGCATTAAAATATAAGTGATACAATTTAATATATTTTAACGTTTTAATTTAATTGAAACAATTTCAGGCTGCGAATAAAATAGAAGATATAATAACAAACATGTTTTCCGTGGTTTCTGAATGTCACGAAGTTGAGTTGAAAGCCTTAATAGATAAGACAGATAAAGTTTGGCAGAATGTGAAGAGCGTGGAAGAAACCAATGCCCTCACTTACCAATGGGCGAATAGTAGTAGTAACAATGTTCTCTTAAATGCTCTTGGCATCGATTCTCGGAACATTGTAAGTATGCGCAACTTGCTCATTAAGATATTTTATACATTTATGAACAAAAAAGTAACAATGTTATATAAAATTAAAGTTATTTGGACCGAGATGGAACCCGAATATACCAAGATTTGCTGCAAATCTCGGCTTTACTCCGTTAGAGCCAATCAAAGCTACTGCTGAGCCTCACCAGCTTTCTGCAGCTAATACCAGCAAGACACAAGGCGCAGCTTGTTCAGATGTAAGTTGAGATTTTATTTCTGTGTGCGTAATATACGTAAGTAATATTCGTATTAATTAATAATTGTAATAATCGTATTAGGAAGTACCTGCTGCCCAATTTGATTGGAATAGTTCTGGCCTTGTAAATCCTCTAGATGCTAGTAAGTATTTATTGTAGTTACGTGTGTTAGCTTGATTAAGACATTGCATTGAAGAAAAAACATTGCTACATGTCTCATATTTTGTTAAATGGATATCAAATTATCACATATAACGAAATAGAGAAAGATAATATTTTCTGAATAATCTCCTGTATTTAAAAGTAGTATGGTGTTGTCTTATAACATATAGACTAAGTGTGTTAAATGCTGTCCTAAATATCGCGAAAATAACGATACAGGTGGTGGTGGGTTATCCGCTCTTCTGCCTCTGGATTTGTTGTGTCCGTTTGACCCTCTACTAACACCTCATTGCTCCACACATTCCGAATCCTATCATCAGTCATCTTGCTCAACGAACTCCGTATATTACTGTAAGTGCTCAAACTGTAATGTCTCTGTCTTTGCATACATGTATATATGTATATTCATAACTCTTGTTTCAAGTAGAAAAATATCCTTTCTGTACTAGAAATTTAAGTAGCCTCCTCTTATCTGCTTGGTTTTAAACGTTCGTAGTATTTTCAATATTATTGTATCCGCGTAATTCTAATTTATTTTAATTAATTATCAATTTTTTACTGGTACAGATCCACTAGAAGCAATTATGCAAGAACCAAGCGGAACCAACAGTTCACTAAAACATCAAAAATCGTCTCAGACATCCAAAATAATAGAACCATTGCCAGGACCATGCACAATAGAATGGAAGAAGAAGACCGAGCAAGATTTTGGAATTAAGCAGAAAAGCAATCCGTCACATCGAACACTGAGAAATGTCCCTCTGACCAACAATAAGTCGTTTCCAATGAGCAATAATACATCCAGGGTACACGAGTATCACAGAAAGATGTCGGTAGGTAAGAAAGAGAACATGCAAGATGCGGAACACGTGGTTATGGATCGATACGGGCGACCGATGACCGTGCAAGCCGAGACCGTGAAAGTTCTGAATAAGTTACCGGACCTGTCGTTTTTGAACGCGAGATCTTTGTTGTTCAATCGCGAGCAAAGGCAGATCGTGCCGGATCTCGGGGCTATGATAAATCGGAAGATGCCCGGCTGAGTAACATCGGTCTGAATGCGAGTTTGAAAGGGTAAACGCGAGAGGAAACTTCCCAGAGAACCTGTTGCGAGCTGGATGTTTCTAAGTGATCCATACAATCAAAAACGTACTTCTGCTACCTTTCAAACCTGTGTTCAGACCAACCTTTGATCCAACCTTGGCTCTTCCACATCAGGAAAGGATAACGAGACGCCACGTATGAAAGACACTCCTATATTGTAATCTATTCGCTTGCGGCACCGAGCAATGCACTTCGACATTCCGAATCATCATTGTTTTGTGATTTTGTAGCGCTACTGGTATTGTTACTGATGAATCCTTCAAAGTCTTTACTTTGTTGCGTAATTACGATTTAATGTTGTACTGATCATTTCAGAAATTATGGCACGTAAGTTGTTTTGTTAACTCAATAGTTATGTAATCTTTATTGAAGACAGTTTTATGTCCTTAAATAGATGTAAGAACTCACACATTCGGCCATATTCTAGTCTACAGTTCTTAATGATAATTTATGTATTATATGTTAGAAGAGATTCGTTCATGTATATTTTCGACGATAATTGCAGGCAATTAAGCAGCGCCAGAGAGTATTGTACTCGTTTGTATCGCATTTCAAATTTACCTACTAATATTCTGGAACTACTTTTAGATGAACAAACCTGAATATTCGAGTTATACATTCAAGAAGCCGCGCGTACTTTGTACGACGTTCATCTGTTACAATTTCAAGCAATCATAAATATTCCCCAGTCATATAGGGAACACACTTTAATTACCCAAAACTATATACTAATCGTAAGTCAATTATCGTAGAATGAATCTGACGAGATTGATATCTGTAATGAAATCGTCGAGTGATAATACGTTTAACAAATTCGCTTGATGCTTTTATTGCACATTTTGAATTTCTACTGTGGAACGTGATGTACTTAATTATGTAAATCTCGGCATTTGCATATTGATTATTAGAGCGAAACGATAAATATTATTACCATTATTTGTTATTTATTAATAATAACATTGTAATATATATTTTATGTAAAATATTGTGGATAACATTAACACATAGGCAATCTTTGATGATCGAATAGTTGTTACTTTTCTTAACCACCTTTACGAAATCGTATAATTTTTAAGATCCTCGATCTCATTCCCAATCCTTGAATTCAATCTTTTATAATAAGCAGGACAACTTAAGTATTAAAGACACAAAGCAATTAATTATTTCATACAATCATTTTAATATAATTATATTAAATATAAAAGAATTTTATATTTAAACATTGCAATACCATAATTATTTCATCAAAATACTTTTATTAAACATACTCATCATTTTACACTCTGTTATTTTGAAATTAATAAAATACTTATATTATTTCAGTATGTGAAAATTATATTTTGTTTTATAAAATAGTAATAATCATAGCATACACAATTACATAATACATAATAGTTGCTCTACTGTGTCAGAAATACAGTTAAACTTTCATTTGAATATATTATTAATTATCGCATAATATAATAAATCTTTTCTGATATAAAATTATATATATATATCTTCTATTAAAGTACTAGACTAGAACATTTTATTTAAAAATATAATAATCGAATATATGCACTAGTAATTTTGATATATAAATATATAGAAGTTTTTTAAATAAAAGAATAACATAATTTATGAATTATGTTAAAAAATTGTAGTTTTTAAATGTAAGAAAGAGAATGCAAAATATATTACTTTTGTCACTAGGAAAACATATCCTCCTCAGATTCTTCCGAACTGTTACGGGCTTGCTTGGATTTTATTTTATCATCTATGTCCATGTTTTGTATATTTGCTATATTGCATTTGCTTGTTGAAGGCTCAGGACTTGTATCTTCACTAGAAGAGAAATTTATACGTCTTTTAAGATTTTTCTCACTATTCTTTGGTGCAACTTTCTGTTCATTCTCATAATCTATCTTGTGTATTCTTGTCTTAGATGATTTAGCATGTACTTTTTTATTCTCTGTATCTGATCCCTCACTCTCATCGGTGGTTTTATCGTATACCGATTGTGTTGTCTTTTTGGCATTATCTAAAGCTTGCTGAAGCTCTCGAATCTTTTCCTTCTTTTTATTTAGAAGTAAAAGAAATTTGATATAAAGTTCTTTCTCCATAGTGGTCTTTATATTTGTGATCTTTTCTATATCCGCGATCAGCTTTGTGTTGGTCTTGTTCAGATGCTCGTTCTCGTTCTCCAGTGCCAATGCTCCCTCTTGACATTTTTGATAAAGTTCTAACGACTGCTTTAAAGTGTCGGAAAGAATTAATATATTTGACAGAGAGTGTACCGCAACTTCTCCACGAGTGAGAATGTTTTGGTGTTTCCATGTGAATGTGTCGTCCTCCAGAAAGAACTGTATATCGGCATTTTTACCCGAGAATGCGTGTTTCGTCTTCTCCATATACGTTTCAAAGGATTCGTCCAAGTGATTTAAAAAGAAGTTGGCATCCTCTATACGCATCTAAAATATTGAGATAACTGTCAGTAGGTATGTAATTTCGTTTTTTGTGATAAATAAGATGTAAGATTACTCACACCTTTGGAATTTTATCATACACGTAAATATACTGTAAAATAAATAAATAAATATTAATTCTATACCTCGCCACTTAATGGCACTGCGCATGACCTCAGTATCATTATCTTAAAACTCGTATCCTCCCATTCTGCATACAGGGTAAATTCGCTCTTGTCCACTTGATTTACGAGCTGACTTACGCTCACGTTAATCATGACATTTCCTTCCGATAATCCAGAAAAAGTACAAGGCAAATGAGGGGAGTCATGAAAGGTAAGGATGTAGCGTCGCGGTAGAAATAAGCATGATGTCTTCTTACAGAAGTAAGAATACCATCATCCCCTTGCACGCGACGGCTGGCGACGGTGATATCATATCGTTAACCTATAATGTGTTGACGCACATTATCAATTTTTAATCGTACATCGAATTATTTAAGTACAAACCTGATCGACAGGACTCTTCTGTTAAATGTATATCCTTTTGACGACGAGCTCTATTTTCGAATAAATAATTAACGTCATCACTAATACACACGTAACACCACAGTCGTGTACTTACACGTGATCGCGTGTCATATCAGATAAAAAAAAAATATAATACGCGGTACGCAGTACGCACATGCGCCTGCATAGTATAAAAAATTTCTTTAAATTTGAAAATTTTTTAGAAACAATATGTATGACATTTAAGCAATAAAAACTGAGGTTATATCACGACTAATTATAATCGACTTTCATTAATCACAACAAAAACTATTTCTCATCAAAAGTGGCGTGATGAGGTCGTCGAAGAGTAAAATTAATAAATCTCATTTCTCGCCAGTGGAGTGTTTTAAAACGCGAGAAATAATTAAATCCAACAAGAGGCGAGAAAAAGTTGATAGGATGTTTTTAAAAATTATTTGAAACTTCGTCATTTCCGATGAATATTCGCCGGATAGGGCAGCCGGCAGCGTGTAAATATTTAGTAACGCGGTTTGATGTTTGATGCATTCTCATGTAAGGATAGAGTTTCAAAACGTTAATTGTAAGTTGTTTTTTATTTTCCCAACGTTCGTCTCTATTGCAAAATTTAAAGACTAATTTTAATAAAACTGAACATGTTTTACAGGACAAACTAGGGAAGAAAGAATCTGATGTACTCGGAATCACTTGTCTTGCCTTAACCTTAAATTGCCTAAAGTATCAGCTGTATAATATATAAAAGTAATATACTTGACAAGGTGAGAATCATATTATTAGTTATTGAGAATTTAATTTTATTTTAAAAATTTAGAAAAAAATAGTATCTATATCTTATTAATTATGATTACACATAATTTGCAGGTTTCGTTGAGTTCCTGAAATTTTCAATTTAAAGTCAAAGGAACTTTACTACTTAAGAATAAGTTCTTACCTAGCTCATACGCTTGCCTGATATATTTGGAGTATATGAAATAATAGTGAAATCATGGAACGCGTACCATTGCACAAAGCGTTAGAACCGTTGGCTTGGCTAGAGGGAACGTGGCGAACGGAGAGTCAAGGCAACGGCAAATACCCGACGATTAAAGATTTTAGCTATTACGAGGAGATAAGCTTCACGTCCCTGGGGCAACCTATGTTCAATTATACCATGCAAAGCTTTTCCAACTCGGATTTAAAAAAGCCGATGCATCGAGAGACAGGCTTCTTGAGAGTAAACCCGGCAACTGGTGAAGTAGCTCTTATCTCGGCACATAACTTTGGTTTGACAACCATTGAATGTGGTGAGGTAAATGACAAAGCCATCATCTTAAACAGTACTGATATAACCAGGATAAAATGGGCGAAGGATCCTCGTGTAACTCAGGTACGTCTAAATTTTATCAACCAAGTTAGCATTTATGTAAACAACAGCTTAATTAGACAATTAAAATAAATAATTTTAAATTTTATGACAGGTACGCAGGGAATTTAAACTCAATGACGATTGTTTGGAATATGTGCTTTACATGGCGACGTCGAATACTCCAGTGCTGACCGAACACTTACGGACAAAATACGTGAAAGTGAGCGAAGAAGTATAAAAGAATGCGAAGAGCAAATCAATATTAAATAATTTTAATTCTACTACACGTCTTTGAGTAATAACTATACTTGATTTTGAGTAATAACTATATTAATTATTATAATTTTGTAAGCACCATGCGTGAATAAAATTTTAGAACAGTAGAAAATGTGCATGTTGAATGTATGCTATGTCGATTGCTCACTTGATAATTTACTGCAATTGTACGAGCATCCGTGCACACATTGCATGACGAATCTATTATATGGTAATTTCATCACAGATCATAGATTCCATGAAATTGTTGTCAAAAGTTATTCATTCGTTCGTTATATAATAGCTTTAGGTCTGTTTTTTTCGTGACTGCGTATTATTACGTTTTCTGCTATTGATACATGTATATATAAGTAAGCATAGGAGAGAAAAAGAGAGAAGATGAAAACGCTCTAAAGAGAAGAGATCTTTAATAATACGTGCAGCGCACGTGTTTACATCGATGACCGTTGCGAGATAAGTGTCGAGTGATTAGGTAACGTTATAGAGTGCATTATGTTGATAGCGTACAGTTTCGTGTAGTAAATAAGAATCGGAAACGGTGCACAGGTATAAAATACTGGAAATTTCGCGCTACGATCTCAGTATAAAGTGCGGCCTGCAGCTGGACGTGTAAGATACGTAGACGTAATCAGGAGCCTTTAAACCGTTAACTGTTGGACTGCTGACTACAACAGACTGCAAAGATGCAGATGATGACTATGTTACCACTGAACGAGCTGTTGCACGTATTGGCCTGGTTGGAGGGCATATGGGTAACGGATGACGTCGCAGAGGCCTCGTATCCGACCATGAAACCCTTCCAATACTATGACATGATAAACATTACATCCATCGGTCAGCCGTTGTTCAACTATGTCGCGCAGAGCTGGCATCCGGTAACGGGTATACCGCTGCATCGGGAGACCGGCTTCCTGCAGATCTTACCAGAAACCAAGAAAGTCGCCATTAGCCTGATTGATAACTTAGGAATCTTCACTGTCGAGCAGGGTGATCTGATGAACAACGACAACGGTACCATCGACGTGAGGAGCACCAATGTACTGACGACGGACGCCTTTATGCCGTCTTTTTCTCCTGTAACAGAGGTACGATCGCGTTTCCTCCACAAATCTCTCACATTGATAATTATGTAAGTGCATAATTACTCATTGACGTCAATTTTTTTCCCCCACATAGACACGTCGAGTGTACAAACGCGACGGCGACAACTTGGAGCTCACCTTCTACATGGCGACGTCGAAGACGGCCGAGTTGACGGAACATTTGCGTGCGAAGTATAAAAAGGTGGCATAAAGATATAAGTGCAATATATCTGCAAAGGATATGTGTGTGTCCATGAGAAGACACGAAAGTAGGGAAGAATCTCTAAATCTATGAACATTTATTTTTGTAATTATTTAAATAGAAAGCAAAAAAAGCGATATTTTCGAGAAATATGAAACTGTACATGTATTCTTCGATGTAGCTAATAAATAGCAACATAGACTTAATTTATTAATGCAGCGCAGTGTATTCGTTCGTACGGCTTCTCTTATTTCGTTTTTATCAAAGTGAATCAACTAACGGCTAACTGGAAGGGTTGGAGGGGTCGGGGAATACGATATCTAGGAGAAAATCTGCGACTGGCACGCGACGTGACCGCATAGAGAATGCATGCGCCAGAGATTGCATCCTTAAGCGTATCCTTTCACGCTCGATCGATGGAATTTAGTTATATTTCGTCGCTAACTACCGCAATGTGACTTTTATTGATTGCGATATACTTCGGCATTGCGATTGACGTCGGAGTTACGTCGGAGTACCAAAAGTTTCAATCACGTTATATGTATATCTCCGTAAAATAGAATTAATGGTACAAAATCGATAAAATAGGAACTTTTTATATAGGTAGTACTTTTCTACTTTTTATAGTATTTTTATAAATAATTTATAATATTTTATGATGCGATAACAATCGATAAATCCATTCTAGTCTTAACTCCAGAGATAAATTTCTGCATGCATTAAAATTTAACGAATTCGCATATTGTGAAGAATTTAACAAAAAAAGCAAGACAGCCTACACGAATGAAAGGGCTGAATGGAAGAAACTTGTTAATAAAATTGCTAAAATTCCCTCATCCTGGTGTAATCCAGAGGAAGAAAAATTTTACGAATTAATAACGTTTGTTTCTGTGAAACTAGGGTATTTAACTAACTGCAGTAAAGATCGGTAACTTGATTTTGAAGAAAAAGAAGATCGTAAAGAAAAAATTAATAATTAAACTTCTTATTTTTTAATATGTCAAATTTATTGCTTTAATTATATTGTCGGTACGAGGATTCGAGTTTGACTTTAACAACGCGAAAAATCACGATTGATCGGAAATGATAATCGTGCAGGTAGTGTCCACACACACACACGCGGTGGAGAATTGGAGAACGCGGGCCCGTATTTCGTAACATCGTGAAATTCAAGTTAAACGGCCGCTGCTTAGTCGCACGAATTCGCTCGGAATAAAGGGGGTGAAGGGAACGTAACACCTGCGTGTTTATCCGCTGAAACAGCCCCGACCTGCCAAGGCGGGCTCGACGATTCGACCGCGACAGTTGCTCGCCGCGTCGGCATGACGAAGGATCGTTTCCTCGCCCTGGAAAAAGCCGGACGTATCGGGACTCGAATACCGAATATTTCGCGCACGTCGAGTGTTCGTTTCGTTATCGTCGGTACCGCCAACGAACGCGAATAATTCAGGGCAATTCGAGGGTCCTCGTGACGCGACATTCGAGTTCTCGCTCTAATAATTTAATCTCCGTTCGACTCAAGCTTATCTCTCATCATTTTCGAATTCAAAAAAAAGTATGCGTTGCATTCAAATCCATTATCATGTTGAATCTTTAATCTCCTTTCCCTTCTCGATCGCTTCTTATCCTTGCTTTCTTTTGCTTCAGACATATGCTTCAGTTCTCTTTAAGCAACGTCCATTTTTACGATTCTAATATTCCACGTTCTCCAATGACTTTCATTCATTTTTAATATTTCTTCACGTAATCTTCCTTTCTAGGATCTTCCACTTTTTCCATTTTTGTCAGAACTTTACAGACCTCGTGTTTCTTCCGTCTTTTCTTTCATTTTACAGAATCTATACACATTTCTTACGGGGAGATTAACGTAATTTGATATTCACGGGGGTTGTTGAAAAATCGAAGAGAGTAAAAACGCATTTTGCTCACGCATTATTCATTTATTTCTTCTTTTTAATAAATTCTTCTTTTCAATTAAATAATTCTTCTTATGCATTCTTTTCAATGTTCTTTATTAGAGATGCCTAGAAGTTGCTCGAATCACGATTATCGGCGCCGCAAGACTCTGATGTCGTTTTTCGAATCCCATCGTACGCGAACCCGAGCCTCTGTCGTCGCGCGAAGCGTTTGAATCGATTGTGCGTCGATCGCCTCGCGATGTGCACGATCGTCCTTCGACTTCGTGACCTCTGAAACTCTGAATGGCGCGCAGCATGGCACCGCTTTACGACGGCCACGACTATTACAGGAGGATGTTCGAGCTTCAGGAGAAGCTGCGGAAGAGGCAAGTACATAGTCGCTACCATCCTGGAATAGTCACGCGAACGCGCGACTATCGCGGGACCATGCATATGATTGTCGATCAAACCATGAACGTCGCGAATTTTCCAGTGAGGAGGAGAGGATACGATTGGAGGAGAGATTCAACGTGCTCGTGCGAGATTCTCGTAACAGGTAAGTGCATCCGCCCGTTCGGGAATCCGAGAACTTGGACTCCCCGATTTTGCCACGTTGGCAGATTTAAATTTGGAGCAGAGAGTCCAGGTCACAATGTGACAGTTGTGACACTATCACGATTGTGGCGAAGTTAATAGTGAACCGTAGTGAAGTTCGCTATGTATTTGAAAAATTAACAAGCAAGTAATTGCAAAACTTTTGGTCGAAACATAACTCATTTATGTATACTAATTTATAGCTTAATGGAATCTAATTATTATATATTTATTATTATTAGCGCACTATATTATTATTAATTAAGGATCAGGAAAAATCGATGAGAACGAGTAAAAAAACAAAAATGAAAATATTTTCAAATTAATCTTTATTTTCGAAGGACAGCAACAGAGTTGCTCTTTCAGATGCTTCAGCAATCAAAAGATTTGCAATTGACGCGAACCTACCTTGTCCGGAAGCTATATTTTTTGAAGCCTTATACAAATTTCTCTGCTTGAAAATGTTAAAATGAGTCGTTCTAACGTTTTGCCTAGTGCAGCAACGAATGTTGTAGAGAAATTACCTGAAATACTCGATATCGATCCAATGGCAGTCCGGTTTTACGGAATGTCACGATCAATAAACGCCACGAGCGCAATCTCATTCCCGTCGACATATCTCCCCGGTCGGGGGACGACGCGGATCCCGTTCTCTTTCTCGTTGTTTACGCGTCCCGATTCGTGTCTGGTCGAGACATCCGAGACATCTGATCGATCGCGAGAACAGGATAAAAATGTTCGCGTATTTTATGTCGCGCGCCGACAGTGCGCGTCTACGTTTTTAAGGGCGATGCGTTAGTTATATTGTCGCGAAGACTTAGGCGACTACGCCACCGAGGTCACGAAAGTGGTCTCCTTGATCGTGAGGGAGTCGTATTCTCAACTTCTCAATCGATCGCTCTTTAGGTGTATATATTTTCACGTATTATACATACGTATTATACATACGTAATTTTTGAAAGAAGGTAAATGCGTATGAGATTACCCAATGTAACATGTAATCTTTATTAACTTTTCAATTGCAATTGACCAAACTGTATATTTGTAGAACTGACAATGTTATAAATATAGGTGAGAGAGAAATGCAAGAAAGCGTGTTCTTAGAGCTTAAACCTGCCACTCAACGGTAGCTCGATGATTTTTTTGATTTCAGACACGACGTCTGTATAAATCGGTTGCGTATGAGGTACATACAATATCTGGAGGAGCAGCGCACGAGGGATGAGAGGAATCACAAGCTTCTCGCGGCGTTGGACAGAGTTATGAACAAGCTTGCACTGATAAGCGCGAAAAAAGACAGACTCAATGTTCTCAGAGTGAGTGTTCATTATTTGATCGGAGAATCTTTAATTATTTTGTAGAAAAATTGCTTTATTGCTATATATATATAAAATATTATATAAAATATGTCCGTATATGTCCATACTATGTTTTTTTCTCTTGTATAATCTCTGTTCGTATGTACAAGAAAAATAATGAAAAAAAGAATTAGAAAATCATTTTAAAAATAATTTTTGAATTGTTTTTTTTATAACAAAAAATAAAGTCTGAGAAATTGTGAAAAATTTGCTCATATATAATCATATTTTATATACAATTATTACATTTATATATGATTATATATAGGCAAATAAATAAACAATGCAAAAACAATTAAAAAAACAATGCAAAAATTATCCTTTTAATTATTTTCTAATTCTCTTTCTTTTTATTTTTCTTGTACATACGAACAGAGATTATACGAGATACAAAAAACATACATGGACATATAAGGACATATTTTATATAATATTTTATATAATATCATATAATTATAAATATATATATAATATATAAATAAATATATATATAATATATAAATAAATAATATATAAATGCAAAAAAATGACGCTATCGTTCAACCTACGTCGGTTTGTTCACTTAACAAGCAAGAATGTTGACTTTTTTTTTTCAGAAACAGTACGAAGCTTATCTACTTCGCGCTTATGCCAATCATCGGCCACCCGGTAGCGTCACCGGAGATAGCGGCATCGCTAGCCAGAATGAAGATAAATACCCGAAGAAAACTGTCACGATGGCACATCGTGATTTAACGAGAAGCGTTTCGTCACCGAGAGTACATCCGGGGGCGCCTGATGATCCTCGGTCGAGTCAATCAAGATCTACTTTCGCGTCCAAGTTCCACGATCAGATTACTGTAGACGCGTCGTTAAATAATCCTCCTCCGATCTTGACGGCTACGCCATCAGGTGCAACCCTCGATGTCGATCATCGTCTACGCGAACCGCATGTTTATGCTCCCGTGCCGAACGCTCATCAATATCCGCGGATGATGCCATCCAATTACATTGGAAGTGCGCCTCGTAATCTCCAGCATGTCCCGGACATTCGCGTTTCATATGCGGAAGCGCCGGTCTCGTCAATGGCACCTTCGGATAACATGCAGCCCCATGCTGTCCCTGCTAACCGATTCTTCAGGGAGCACGTGGAATCAGCACAAGCCGCGTCCGGTCTCTCGGCGACCGCGCGGTCTCCCGCTGGAGATACCGCGCGATATGAAGAGACGTCACGAAACCTGCCTGCTCCTCGTCAATTCGACCCCTTAACATTACTTCAGTATCACAACGCCAATGTATTGCTGTCCGATCCGCGATTAAAGGGAAGAGAGTACGATCCGTCCGATACCGCGGCCACGGGTCCGACTTTGGTGGCCGGGAATACGTATCGAACGGTATCTGACGTAAATGTCGCTAATCAAGCCGGCCCGCTGCCGGGATACATGGACTACATTCTAGCGAGTTCACAGAGGTCCGACGACGAGGGATCCATTCGTTCCATCACCAGCGACGACCTGGACGGTCTGATAAGGCGAAATGAACGTTTGCTGTGGGGTAAAGCGGATGTTGCCACGACACCGCACCGATCGCCGATCGTTTCGGGAGTAGACAGCGCTAATCTAAACGAGAACGACATGACGGCGATAGTGGAGAACGAACTGGATCGATATATCAGCAACATTCGGAAACTCCATCGGGAGCACGGCGTGCAGAGCTTGGACGAGCTGGACCACGAGCAGAACACCAGCGGCGACTTGTTGAACGTCTCCCTGTCGGAGGACGCACTGGAGCTTCCGGCCGAGGACCGGGCGAGGAAGGAGCGGGTGCCCGAGGAAATGGGCAAGATCCTAGCACTGGCTAGCGATCTCGCGTCCAGGACGGCGAATCTGAAGGAGGTTGCGCGAGATTCAATCGGGCAAAACGGCGGCGGTAGCTCACCCACGGAAGTCGAGGACGGAATTAGACGTCGCGAGATTGCGAGAGGCGACGCGTCGGAGTTTAAAGGGAAACGCGAGGCTGAAGGACGCGCGACATTGGCGAGAAACGAAATTAGAGATGACGTTGCGACACACTCAGCGAAATTAGAGCAGGAGATTGCGCGCGGAGACGCGGAGATTGCAAAAGAGAGCTGGAATAACGCGGACGAGTCGCGAGAGCGCGATCGAAAAATATCTACTACGAAGGAAAACAAGGCGAACGAGGAAATAGCCACGAGTGACGAATTACGAATCGATGATCCGAGAAATGCGCTGAAGGAAAAAGGATTCGATCTTGTAACTGGTGAAGAGTCGAACGTCGAAGGTCTGTTCGACGCCACCGAGAAACTGGCACCGTGGGATCTCGCGAGTGTGCAGAAAAAGGTTCGCGAGTTACGTTTAGACGATTCTGATGGAGACCGAGCGGTGGGAAAAAGTGTCGAAGAGGAGATCGCGAACAACTCGCGTGATTTGCCACGATTCGAGCAAAGTGGCGTGAATGGCGAAGCGGAGAACGCGCGTCCTTCGCAGGATACGCTTCCTCGCTCGGAAGTGGAAAGGAAAGGGTTGGACGCGACCGAGGTGAGCGAGATCGAGGGTGATCAAAACGAAACACATGGACCTATCGAGGACATTGAAAACGTGCCTTCTACAGTTTCGAGTCAACAGTCAGCCGGTGAAGCTAAGATCGCGTCGCAGCCAGGTGAGGAACCTGGCGAACCTGGCGGAAGTGACGGAAGAAAACAGGATAACGTCGAGACGACGGAGCTTCGAGTCGACGAGCAATTCGAAGGCGTGGTAAAAGACAGCGACTACAGTGTCGAGCAAGGCTACGTCGAGGATCCGAGCCAAAAGCAGCAGTATGAGCAACAAGATCCAAATCAGCAATATTACGACCCAAATATGCAGTACGAAGCTGGTAACGAGGAGTACGAGAGGTATGCTGATCAAGGATACGCTCAAGAAGGCCAGGAATACGTCGAGTACGTGGAAGGTCAGTACGAAGGACAGTATAACCCCGAGGATCTCAACGATCAACAATACCAACACTACTCTGACGCGCAGTACGAGCAGGATCCGAATCAGGCGTACGATTACGGCTACGACCCCAATCAGGGATACGGGGATCCCAGCCAGCAATATGACCCCAATCAAGAATACGAGAACAATCCTGACAATCAGGCGTACGATTACACCACCGAGCAACTTCCCTACGATCCCAATCAGACGTATGATAATGCGCACGAACAGGAGTACAAGGAGGAACAGCGCAATCCCGACGGTGATGTTGAGACTCGCGCGGAGAAGCCGGAAGCGGAAGAAGCCTCGCAGAGACAGGCGGATCCGGAGTCGGAACACAAATCGGACGGTGACGCGGATGAATCGCGGCAGGCGGAAGCCGTGAACGAGGCGAATCAGCCGAAGAAGAAGAAGGACGTGATCAAATCCCTGCTGGATTCAGACACGGACACAACGATTGAACGGAATGTTTCGAACACGGAGAGCGATTTTGATTTCAATTAAGATGCGTCTGGAGGACGTTGAATTTGTTGAAGAAACATTGCGACAAAATGAGATCTCGTTAATGAGATCCTACTTTAACATGACACGAATGTTGACGATCAAAACAGATGGGTATGAACAATGATTCTAATTTTGATTGAAATACGTGCAATGAGAGAAGAAAACACAGAGTTGATTAGATATGAGTGAAGATAAACGTGAGACAAATGTGATTTGAGGAAGAATGCGATTAAATCTTGAATAAATTTCAAAATCGGATTCATTTATAGTTTATTCACGAGAAATGCCTGGGATATGGACAGTGAATTTCATTCTAATTACAGTTTCAATTAGAGCCCACGAGAGCTGCGTGTAACAGCAACGGAGAATAATTATATTTACGTCCGAGTTTCGCTTGCTACCGTAAATATCATATTTACATATGTAGGCGTAGAATAAAATGGTGAAACAAGATGCGAGTGAAAATGTACGTTATTTCGTGCACCTATTTTCTAACAGTTTGCAACTTAATTGGAGTATAATTATATACATCCGCAAATGTGCATTTACAGTCACAAAAAAATGAATTTGTTTTTATGATATACATATAAATATACACTTGATACGTTATAAAAATTGATTATCAAAGTTAATATTAAGAAAAAGTTTGTGCAGACGAGATAAGATCGAGACTATAAATTTGTTCAAGATTAATTAACTTTTATAAATTTAAAGCAACGATGCCAACTCGAAGACTTCTTTAAAGAATTGCTTGAAAAAAAAAAATTAGGTTTCTTCCGTTTCGTTTTCTCCATCCAAAATACATGCGCAATACGTGCAAACCAATAAATGAACATGTTCGACGAGTACATTCATATTTAATAATAGTAATCAATCCGCATGTCAATTCGTTAGACTCGCAGCGCATCAATCACGCGAGTAGGCAGCTAGATTACTTTTTCCACTTAATGATATTTTTTTCATGCAAAATTCCAAGATTCTGGAGTTGACGGTTACGGTAAACCGGTCGGGTTCAAATCGCTCGTCAGCGGCCGCCCCAAAAGCTTTTTTATAATTTACGCGCTCATTTAAATATTTGATGCAATTTTCCGCACGACACGAGAGACCCTCGGTCCCTCGTGTCCCATATAATTAGTGCAGCACGGCGACGCGTGTGTGTGGCGGCCAGCATGGATATCGCGCGGTATGGATTTTCACGGGAACGACGGGAACGAGTCTGCGCCAGCCGCGGAACGTCGCGGTTCGCAGCTGTGTCGCGCCTCTTCGACCAATCACGCTCAGTGCTACGCGCGTCACACCACGGGCGCAGTGCCGTAGAAGCTGCCGACGGAGAAATCGTTCGTACACGTTTCGCCGCGAGTGCTCCGAGAAAGGTAGGTACCTTTGTGCCTTCGCTACGGACTCTCTCTTTCTTCTTTCGTTCTCCCTCCTGTCTTTGGAATTTATATCGTCGCACAGAGTGGTATTGTTTCGCGAGACGTGCGACGCGCTGTCAGGTTCCTTCCTTCATCGTGGCGTAATCACGGGCGAATTGGGTGAAAGGAACACTGAGACAGAGAAACAAATGAGAGAAAGAGAGAGAGAGAGGGAGAAGTGCACATGCAAAAGAAATTTCCATGATAACGTTAATGTTTGTGGAATTTTATCGCAAAGCAGGATTATTCGGATTTAGATTGCGTTAAATTGAATCCTGCATTCGTGGCATTATATGTAAGTAAAGCATTTTTTAGAACATGTCGAAGGATTCGATAAAATCTAAATCTATATAACCTTATCAATATATCGGCCAACATGTACAGAAATATTCATCAGACATTATCAGTTTTATTATTATTATTTTTTTTTACAAAAGAGGGTTGCAGTTTATATACGCGCAAAGTCAATCGTGCCTTGACACGTGAATGTATATATGTATAATATGTTGGAGCGTGTATCATGTATCTCCCATATGTTCTCCGATAAGCATCTAAATTCACATGTTGACGCATTAGCGACCCCCATGTGTCACCCCGATACGTCGTAGGCACGGTCTTGTATACAAGACCGTGGTCGTAGGCCGTGACTCGCGCGGCGTGCGTCAGACCCAGACTCTGACGACGCACAAGCTGGCGACAGGCGTGTTTACGCGCGCGCGGGCCGCGGCGCAGGGCGCAGCTGATGGATCAAAAGCGATCAAGTGGAGCTGGAGGCTGGAGCGTGCGCCGGCGGCTCGCGGCGACGATCGTCATCAGGTGTTCGAGCGTACTCGGGAGGAATGAAAGAATCTCGCGCGAGTCGCGCGTAGTAAGTGTCGACCGGAGCAGCCGCTTGGAGCCGCGCGTCCGCTCGAGCCGTCTCGCGTCATCTCGCGCGTCGCCGAACGTCGCTGAACCCAGCTGAACGTTGCATGCTGAACGTCGTCACGTCGTGGTGAAGCCGAGTGAAGCGTCGCGTACGACCGCGCCGCCCCTCAACTGCGAACAACTTCACTCTGTCGATCGTGCGGATCGAAGCGGTTCCCACAGACGGACGGCGTGCACCCGCGCCGTGATTGGCCGAGCGCGCGTGCCGCGCCGACTCGCGATTCGCTCGCCTTCACGTCGCCGTCCATTGTAGCCGTTCGCCCGCGGCAGCAGCGACGATTCATCGCGCGCGCATAAGACGTTCCTTTTCGCAGACGCATAGGGCCAACGAGACCAGCGTGTGAGAGACGTAAGTGGTTGAAAAGCAGATGAATTGCGCCTTCGTGACACGACACGGAGATGCCCGGTGATAACGAGTTAATTTTGCATTTGCCGCATGAAAAACTCGAGCGCGGCGGATCATTAGCGTATCAATTGATCGGCTGGCACGACCCACATTACATACATGTGCTTCTTGTGTAAAGGTCTCTAATGATCGGAGAGTCTGTGAGCGAGGAAAGAATGGCATGCACGTACATTTATCGATACTGATCTATTTAAGTTTGCACTTCTTAACGCTTAATGCCGGTATATATTTTATAGTGTGTATGAAGAGGGAAGCAGTATGTAAATATTTCCTTGCATAATTTTATTTTTTGATATTTTAAAAGGCTTTTCACACAGCAATATTCCAGAATACTGTCAGAGATGTCAATATGTACTAATCTTTTTAATTCAAAATTATTAAATTTTACACATATTGCGTAATAAATTAAAATAATTACAAATTTGGATGTTTAATAATGAAAAAGATGTATAGATAATTGTACAAAAGATGCCGAGCACACGTTCAAGCCAAGAAATAATTTAATCAGTTAAGCAAAGTTAAGATAATTTATCGCATAATGTAAAAATTTATTACTTACAATCACGAGAGTTTGTACTTAAATATATACTTTTTCGGATTATGATTTAATATCTAGAATATTTAACTGACAGGCGTATTACGTAAATTGATCGAAAAATAGCGCGTGATATGCATGCAGAGAAAAAAAAATACGTTAACTGTCGTCGTATGTATACTAATGAACTAATTGCAGCACTCCAACTTCCTACAGGCATTAATAGTTAAACCGTAAAATACAACGAAAGAAATATTGCACGTCGCTGTTTTCAAAACGATTCCACGCTAATTACATTAAAAGGATGCGATTAATCCTTGTTTAAACGAGCGCGACTTTAAGCTCTTAATTGGCAGTTGCAGTGAGCCGAACATTTAAACTTGATAGAATAACAAATTTGTTACATCAGAGATGCGCGATAAAGCTAATCGGAGTGCGGCATCAATGTGCAAACTAGTTTGTGATATATCTTGTTAATTTGATAGCTATGCGCATTTAAATCAATCGAGATTTGTCTTTTCCAATAATTTTCTATTACTAAATTACATATATTATATGATCTGTGCATTCATACATTTTATTAATTGGACAATCAAATGGTAATAATTAAATTCTTTCTCATTCAGAATTGTTGTCAGAATGAAGATTAATATCGCAGGGTAATTTTACTTTCTCACAATTAGCTTTTCTTATCGCAAGATAAGAATTCTTATGCGATAAGAAGAAGCCTTTTGATATGGTTTCCTGATAATTTAAGGAAGGGAGGGGGAAAGATTAGAGCAAAAATTACAATTTTTAGTGTAAAACAAGACTAGGGTGTAGTGCTCTTATAGTACCTATAGTGCTCCAATAATCTTCTATTTTATTAATTACGCATATTATGATCTGTGCATTCGGACATTTTATTAATTGGATAATCAAATAATAATAATAATTAAATTCTTTCTCATTCGGAATCGTTATGAAGATTAGTAACGTAGTCTAATTTTATTTTCTCACAATTAGCCTTTCTTATCGTAAGATAAGAATTCTTATGCGGTAAGAAAAAGTCTTTTGATATGGTTTCCTGATAATTCAAGGAAGGGGGAAAGATTAAAGTACAATACTACAATGTCTATTGTAAAAGAAGACTATAGTGGTGCTCTTAATATTTTATTTATCATTATAATTAATGCTTTGTATAACATCTATTGAATTATAAAATTGCTAACAATCTTGAATATCGGAGAAAAATATAGAAAACAATCTAAAAGAAACATATTTTTAGCAAATGGTATTTTTTAGAATCATATTATAGATGCCTATACGTCACACTGTATACATAACATATATCCTCTTGGAGAGATTGTACTTTATACATCTTGCACAAAGCGCACGGTTTTGTAAACAGCGCGCTTCGAGAGCTTATCGAGAAATCCCTGATAATGCAGCCACGTCAACGCCGCTGGATAATAAAATAAAGCATGCATTCAAGGTGACGTACGCATTTGCAGAATTATGGAAGACGTGATGGCCATGAACGGCGTGAAGGAGGTGAACGGTGACGCGGACAGGATCTATTACGAATTGGACGGCGAGGGCGATGCCGATAGCTCGACAACTCCGAGTCACAACGTGGATCATCGCGATCGTGAGTACCGTCGATTTGTCATTTTACGATGTGACTGGTTCTAATCAATTAGCCGTCCAAAGAGCGATTCGTTACAACATGCAATACGGTCATAATTGCGCAAGATAATAAGAGCGATTTAAAAATCAAAGTTTAAAAAACAAAGTTGTCAAAAAGTTCTTCTTTGACAGACGTTTGTCCGAGTTGAGCCAATGTTATTCTTTAGCTTCTTGAAGTTGAGCTTAATTAAAAAAAAATACAGTGTTAGTCTTTGATGAGTGTTTATTCGTTGTATCAAAGCTAGGTATTCCTTGATCTCCTCAAATCGTAAAGATTTTTGTACGGAATTATTTTTTGAAGACTATTTATTCTTTGAAAATAGGCGTTATATTTTTTAACTTCTTGAACGATGACGACGCTAAAATCACAAAAATGTAGTCATTCTCCGATTGTTTTGGAATTGTTTTTCCCTGCGAAACTTTATTTAGCATCATGCGACGCTGCATTTCTTCGTGATTTCCCGCTTGAAATGGCCAATCACCCCGCTTGACTGCAATTACACCGCGAAACGTGCGCGATACGTATCGTGGCACTAGACGGTGCATTATGGCAGTCACGACTCGCACATAGCTACAACCTTTTATTTGGCCGCACGGAAGGCGAAGTTAATTAAAGTTCGCGAGAGGGATGGAGATCGATATGAATTATACGCGGCAGCCGCGAAAGGAAGACGAATGCCTCGGAGATTTTCCGTCGTCATTCTCGCCGGTTCTCGCGGCGCTATACATATATGGAAGTGTTAGCCTGAAAAATAGTAAATAATCGAGAGAAATCGGGAAAAAATTTCAAATAATCGAAGAAAATTAACGAAAACACGAAATTTTTTATGAATCGATAGAAACGAGATGAATTGAAACCGTTTTCTGTTGCTTCAATATTGTATTCATTATTTATCACAAAAATCTGTTATTTATTTATGTACAAATAGGATTAAGAGAGGTCTCTTTAGTATGATTAATTAATAATTACAACATCAGCAAGAGACGTGGAGTAAGGTGCTAAAAAGAATATGAGAATAACAACTTTAGAAGTTATAGTAAAGAACAGATAAGATCTAACGAAGACAATAAAATAATGAACATTTAAAAGAGCTTTTTGTAACAACTTCAAGTACGCCTTACATGATTTACCAAACTGGGATAATTCCAATTACAACGAATTCGAGTGACACAGAGGATTGTTCACGTAGTAAAGCGTTTTATGTTTTTGTCTTAATTTACACAAAATTGTGTTAATGGACGCGAGTGAAGATTTCGGAAAAATTGGCAGGCAGCCTAAGACCTTCTCGTCGCATACGGCCGATCGTATTTTGGCCGTCGTCACAATAGTGCCCGTCGGTGTTCTCGTCTCGTCTCGTCAGTGCGAGGCGAGACTTTCGGAACGTGAATAGAGGGCAAGAGTTAGCTTCCCAGAAGTAAATCGCGATTCGGCCGTCACGGTAGTTTCGCGGTGCTCCTCCGTTGAGTCGCAAATCGTAAATCCCGAGATAAAGTGGCGTTACGTGAAATTCTGAGAGTTTCTCGGAAAACACATCCCTGCAATAATCGCACGGCCAATTCGGAGCTCGACGTTGATGGTGAATCTTGATAGTGGCATACGTGAAGCTTAAGAGATTTCGCTCCGGAAAATAGCTCCGGCGGCGAATCGAGTTGAATCCTGGCGATAATTGCCCGGCGAAACTCCGCTCGCGAAAATCTTGTACACATTTCTTGACTCCGATCTAAATCGATTTTAATTGGGTGAGTCATAAATAATCTTCGACACAAATAACATCAAGTTCTTTTTTTTTAAGTTTCTCAATTCAAGATAAATGACTTTAATTAATCTTCTAAATGACTCTCAAAATTAGTTATTAGCAAGAATTAGTTATGAAAAGAGGAGAAAAGCCAAGTTACTCATATCCAGAAAAGAAACAAGTTACAACTCAATTCAAAGATTTCTCAGTGAATTATCTTAATCATAACAGTATAGCATCAAGATATTTTCCAAATTTTTTATTAAATTAAATTTTTACTATTATATTTCGAAAATCGAAATATAATTTTAGTTAAACTATTTTCTAAACCAATGTTTATATCGCTTGCTCGTCGACGTCAAAGGTATAGACTGGCTGATACAAATTGGCAGTCTCGCCGTGTTTTGCAATCGTAGTCGGTTGGATCTTCCGGTTGGGAAGATTACGTCTCGCTTTTGAATTCGCACATTCGAAATTGTTCCGGTGTTCCCCATTGTCATTGTGTGTCTGCTTTGTAACCTTCGTGCGTTGACACATTCGATAAGCACGGTGATTAGCATGTTATTTAGTGCGACGTCTTCACGTAGTACAAGCGCACGACGCGTTATTGAAAGTCGACGTCGAGCTCATTTCTTTCAAACGATTGTAGTATTTTTTGTAGAGTCACAGAGACACGCGGTATCGCGAAAGACATTTATTCGTGGCATCCCTGAAAACCTCTGAAGAATCTTTTATCATCAGGCGGGACAAGTTAATAAACTTTCTGTCGAAGTAAAAGGAACCGTCGGTAGTGCAATTTACGCTGCATCGAGGATCGCGTGACTCAGGGCGACCTGGGAAAAATGTCGATCAGAGGTGTGACCACTTCGGAGAGCGAAGCGTTCCTTGGTTCCTTGCGCCTGCCGAATTTTCTGATCGATCCGGATGAATTTTTCGAAGGTAAAAACGAGCGCGATGGCTCGTGTTACATGTCGGATTTTGCGATGTTTAACCGTTTGATGGCGGGATCGATGTAATTGACAAAACGCATTCATGTCGGCGTCACTTTACCGTGAAACTGTCCCAGATAACGGCATTTCCGCATCGCGGAAGGATTATTCCGTGTGTGAATAACAATGATGACGAATCTGTGTCCGTTGTAATCATCAGCGTTTCTTATCTTGTCAATAACACAACTAACAGCCACTGTATCTTCGTCTTCTTGATTGCGAAATGTACTTATTGTTAGATTATCGTGCTTATAAGATATTCTCGTGGAGAATCGCAAGTTTTTACGTCTTTTCGGAATTTTCCGACCATGAGTCATGTCGCTTATCTTCCTAAAGCGTATATAAAGCAGGCTCTTCATTAAAACTGCAAATTACTCAAGTATACAAGTTATAACTTGTAAGTTCGCCAGTATGTTACTTTAATAGTTTAATGAATGGAGGAAACATTATTCTTAACATTGTTTGGGGATTATTATTCCGCTCGAGTTATCAAGACCTTTTTGCACCGATGTTCAAATAACGTGTTAGAATGTAATTCGTATGAGTTTCAAGTAATTCCTGTATATTTACAATCAAGGCCGAGACATAGCCAGCGCTTATCTATTATTACGCAATTGCATAATGCCTGTTTCCAATAAAATAGTTAAGTTTTTATTCTTGAAAGGATATTATTTCTTCTAAAAACTCTTTATTTTTTTAAATTCTATAAGAAGTATAAATTAACTAAAGTCAAGTTTTAATTATGCTCGTTTTTATGTATTTCGACATTTTAGAATTTTTCTTTCGATTTCACTAGAATAAGTTCGTATTTCACAAGTTTCACTTGGACATAGGCCAGTATTCATAGGTTCTTATTTCAAGACTGTCTTAAGTAATGTCTTAAGATGCTAATACGGCTCTGTGATTGGTTCATAACATCTTAAGACGGTCTTAAATATAAGAATCGACTATGAATACCGGCCATAGTTTGACGACGGAAAAAAAACGTTCTAACTACAAAACTGTTTCAGAAATATCATGTTTACTTTTTGCGTTTTACGACAAATGTCTCAATGTAAGGTTTCATAACATATTGCCATAACAAGATACAATTCTGTAACGTCACGTAAAAATCTTTTAGAAAAATATTATCGGCGAAACAGCGTCGGGGAAAAATAATTACCAAGAATAGCCAAAGATACAGTTATTAAGATATTATTCACTGCTGCCGTTAAACTAAAGAGATTATACGTTCAAAGTAAGATCGTGCAAATTACGAACTTATCTCGTTCCGAATCCTTTGATTCCGAAATCACCGCAGTAAACCCTGGCGACGTGGGCTGGGTGTTAACGACGTGCCAATGCGTATCGAAAATACTGACGCCGGCTTATTTCCGTTCCGCGGCGCGGTATATTTGTCGCGAGAACCGGGTCCTACATGCCGCGACGACGACGACGGGAAGGTGTCGACGTTCTCGATTGGGAAAAGATTGTGACGTGCCTCATGCGGAGATCCACGGTAACCGTGCCAAGGAGGTGCAGTATTGATCCCTTCCGCTACGTCTACGCTATGCCACTCGTCTTGGCGTTGGCGCGCGCTAAATCGCCGCGGCGGCCGGCCGCCAGAAATTGAATCACGCAAATTCACGCGATTGCCGTACTTAAATAGACGTAACCGTGGTGTTCGATCGCGTTCTTCGGCGCTTCAAGGAAATTTCCTACAAGTTGCTTAGAGCCGACTGCACAATATCGCTGGTATTAGCTGACGTGTTGAATATTTATGGGAGCCATCGTCATCGGAGAGAGAGAGAGAGAGAGAGAGAGAGAGAGAGAGAGAGAGAGAATTTTGCTTTCGTTAAGATAATTAAATTCCTACATCGTTGTGTCAAAATTAACTCTTTTGATAGTTTGATAAATTATATTGCTGGCAATAGTGTCTTTTGCATCGCTAAAATTTTACGAGTATTTTGTACACTATATTTTATAGATAGAATTTGGATTTGGGAATTAAAATTAGGAAAAAATTAGTCGCAGAGATATTTAAGTTTTTTTTATCGCTGTGGATTAATATTATTATAGGTATTTAAATTAAAAAGGTGTTACGAAATAAAAATTAAAACTTTTAATAAAGAAAAATCGATCTCGAGTTAATTGAAACATCCATAGATGAAAGAGGCATAAGTACGTGTTTGAAGTCACTTTTTATAAACCGCGTGTGAAATGTTTTTGTTGTTATTTATTTAATGTTACGATATTACTTTCAACTTTGACATCACACAATGAGTCTTTTGATAAAGCTTTTAAAATCTATAATTACCAGTTAAAAATTCATCTATAATCGTGGTGTGTAACACAAGCACTTGTTACAGAGTCGACTGAACACACTTTCGTGATAAGATTGTCGATATATGAGATACCGATAATCATTATCATAATGTATACGGTAGCAAATCTGTTTTGATAGAATATAATAAACTCTATTATCTACTTAATCCGCTTTATTTTAATTATGAGTTACGTTTTACTTTATTTACATTATTCCTCATATAATACAGTTATAATAAGCAAAATATCTGCGTAATTTTTCACGATCTGATTATAAACTGTTCAAATCTAAATTTAACTATTTACAGCTAACCTTTTTAAAGATAAAACGGCAAGCACATTCAATACAAACATAACATTTAACATTAAACGTGATCGTTGATAAGCGTTATTTATCTGTTGTAAAATAGGCGAATAATTACTTACAAAAATTTATACGGTTTATTTTAATTTTGATTTACATAGAGGATAAAGTTTTAGATTACCTGCATTGTGAAGGTCGCTTTGTGTCAAAAGCTTCTTCCCCTCACTTCATTCAAAGTGCACAGCTGACTCATCTTCATTCTGTATAGTAAATGTCAAGGTCAAAAGAGACCAGCAAAGAGTTTCAAGTGAAACGATTACTGTGAAAGGAGCAGTGTGTATCTATATAAACATAAATAAAAATAAGCATAAATATGAATAAGCAAATATAAATATAACTGAATATAAATATTAAGCAACACTCTCGTTTAATGCACGTGATAAAAACACGATGGCTAAATCAGACGACATCTTTTTCTTTTAGTTAAGTTTTCGAATAGACACGTTCAGATATAAATGAGTCTCTTTCGCATGTCAAACTAATTAACTCAACTTTTTATCAATTTGCTCCTTTCTTGATTTTATCGTCAGAATAATTATGATTACTTTGTAATTTTATTTATTTTTAATTCTATTTTCTATTTTATGGAATTGATTGGTTCGACTTCAAGGAGAGGCTCAAACACGTGCGAGAATATCTCGTTCCAGGAATATAACATTCTCGTGATTCGCGGTATGGCTTGCATGATGTCGGTGACAGTCGGTGACACCAATTGGAGGAAATTCCTCGCTCGGATCGCGACAGTAAACGCCAATTAGTTCAGCTGCCGTGTTTGGCGCACGCGAAAATTGTTCGGCGCGACAAGAACTACTACGTAATTAAATCAGTTAGTGCATCGCACACTGCTAAAACAAACATCCACGAGTTTGTCAGTGACGTAAAAGAAAGAAGTAACACACGCATATAGCATAATGCATCGCGGTGAAAAATAATAATCAATATTTATTTGTCGAGATAATTATGCCCATTCTTCATTGTGTCAGCGACTTTTACATTTCGAAATGCACGTCAGGTTTTACTTGAGTTACAGTACGAAGATTTATTACTATTACCTTTTATATATACGGCCATACCTTTCAAATAACGCAATGTAATGCAAATTGACATAATAAAGCATTAACACATCATTCGTACTGCGCTATTACCTGAAATATTGATAAGTATTGCTACATATGTGTCATTTTTTAAATTGTTTATCTGCAGTGGCTAATTAGTGACTGAACAAAAAATTTCTACAGTTTTCCTGATTGCTTCTCTATTCTCTGAGCGTTTCTTATTTTCAAAACTTTCTAGTTTCTCTAATTTGTGGAATAACTCAATAATCTGCTTGGATTAACTTTTTAAGACGTACTAATAAAAAAAATTGATAGTTGGTATCACATCAGCTATTATGTTTCTGTAAATAATTCAAAAGATATGAAAGATTTATTCTTTTTATCGAGTAAATTGCCGGTGAAATAAAACGCTGACAGTGTCAGATTTATGGCTTGTACATATCGAGTACGAGACAAGGGGAAGATAAACACGCAACGGGATCGTTCGGCGAGGTGCAGCGGAATGAAAAACATATCGCCTACCTAAAACAGCTCTTATAGAGTTACAAAGGTGGTATGTTTTTCAAACGGACACGCTTTATTTATAATTTATACAATTGTCAACAATAGAACGGCCTTTCGCACGTACGTCCCTCGTTCTATCACTCGTGCATGCGTAATCTGCTTTGTGACACCTACGCAGTTACGCACGCACATAACGATCGTGCGTGTGTGTATTGCACCGTGCGATGTGGGTCACAGCGGTAATAAAGCATGCACGCCAATCGCGAGTCGTCATGTCCGCGAGTGTACTATTATTAACTGGGTGGACCGTGTTTTTGGTGCACTCACCGGACACTCTGGGAACCTTTTAAGTCTAAAAGGTTTTTTAAAGCGTTTCTGTGTTACAAAAGGTCTATAAAAACTCATGTATCATATTTAAGGTTTCAAAAAGTGATTTCTATACTTACATAGTCCAGAAATAATGCAGTTTTTTTTCCTCATTCTCGAATCATAAATGAAAAATCGACTGTGCCTTAAAAGGCCCACAGTGTTAAAAATACTAATGCGTGTTTCGCATCGCGCTGTCGCGCGTTGCGAGATGTTTGTGCCAAGTTTCCTCGGTATGTTCCACGCGCGTGTGCAAATTATGAATAAAGTCGCATATTAATACATCGATAATACGGCAATGTGACGTAAATCCAGTTTCAAAAATTTTGCCGAGTATATAATTGATGGTCTTACTCCGCCACGTGTGCCTGTCATTTTCAATCTTAAAAACTGTCACGTTAAGTTTCTATCTTGAGCATTTTGAAATCTCTGTGCCTCCCAAAATGTTCCGCAAAAGAATTTCCGCCGATGATCGAATATTTACGTGCAACATTAAAATGCTAAATACCAATGGACTCGTATCTTCTTGTTGTTAAAATACTAGGACAGGACCCTTTTGTTCCGAACATTTTATCACCCATAAATCTTTCTCAAATGCGAAGAGCTATCTGGAGATTTTAAAAAGCGCAATTCTCACTTGTCACTCGCAGAAGCAACATATCTTTGCTTAACATACGAACTGCATTCGCAGTCTAAAGACGGTATTCATAGTCGGTTCTTGTTGCATTTAAGACCGTCTTAAGTACAATCTTAAAATGTCATGGACCAATCACAAAACCGTATTAGCATGTTAAGACATTACTTAAGACAGTCTTGGAATAAGAACGGACTATGAATATCGGCCTAAATCAAATTTGTTTTTCATTCTCAGTAGTGCTACGTGCTATAGAATATTAAAAGAAACGTCTCGTGCGATGTTTTGTATCAAGACTATCGAGATTCATCTGTGACATTAATTGATAAATAAGTCACTCCTGTACTGTGTCTAACGAAATTTTATCATTCTGTCGAATATTTTCGAGACTATAGGCTCGTAAGAATTTTTCCAAACAATATTTTTTCAAAAACCTTCCTTTTGCATACATTACATTATCACACTGTTTCACAAGTCCAGGATCTTTGGAAATCAGATTGGAAACCGACTTGGGATCTTTGAAAAATGAGAATAATTGATTAATCGAAACTCTTCGTATTATATAAATATTACACTATATTTATGTCTTATCAAATAATATATGATTTATAATGCGCTGACCGCGTGCACGCGCGGTTCCGCGCGCGTGTGCGCCGCGCGTGGCGCGAGCGCGGCCCACGCGCGAGAGCGTACACACAGTGTACACACGCGGATTCCGCGATGCGGCTCCGCCGCCAAGATTCCACCGAGTATGTTCCCTCCCTTCCTCTCACCCTGGCATAGTCAGTGCAATCGACACTCTCGCGGACCAGTCGGTATGGTCAGTGCCCCCCGACGCGTCGTCGACTAAACACACGCTGCAGTAAAAGTTTCTCTCTCTTGTGAGAGAAAGACCTCTCGAGAGCGAACTCGCATCTCGCATCTCGCGTCGCGCTCCGTTTTCCCATGGAGTAAAGTCATTCGAAGCTTCTCGACGATAGATAAAACGGGCATCACACCGGTGATCGAGTGACCCTCGTGGATCTCAGGGAAGGCGCCTCTTGTCGCAAGTTTGTGTGAAACTCAAAGAGATACGTCAAATTTTGCGTTGCATCGACCGTGCGATTTGTCCGATTCCTGGCATTCCGACCTGGACTCGCGATTAAAACGAATCGCGTCGCACTTTAGAGATTGCGCAATTATCGGAATGTTTTAGACCCTCTTCTTCTCGAGTAATCTTTAGCAACAGTAAATTACTAACGTTACGAATGTTGGAATTTTTTTTATCGCGTTTTTGCTATGTTGTTTTCATTTCGAGAATAAAATTGAATACCATCTATCAAACGAAATCTCTTAGGACGTTAATTGATGTAAGATAGGACCTTGGAATGGAATGCTCAAAACTGTTTTCGAATAAAGTCTTAAGGAATTACGAAAAATTATCATTTATTGCTCAATTCACACTCATGTGTAAAGTGAATCTTTTTTTAATTAAATAGAATTTTAATTTACGACCAAGAGACTTAAATGTGACAAAGTTTCTTTCGACAATTGCGAAAGAAAAGAACTAGCTGTAAATTTTGTAAGGAATAATGCTACGTGTCTGTATTTTATGGAGCAGCCCGTATATATATATATATATATATATATATATATATCGTAGAACAAGAAGACCAGTTGATCAGAGTTAATCGACGTCGATGCAACGCAACCGGCTTCTCAAATGTGTCGATCGCTGACGAAAGTCGCCCCAAGCAAACAACATCTCACGCCGCGCCATTAATTAACTGATAATATGCGGATAATAACCGATAATTTGCCTTTTCGAAAACGCGTTGATAAGACGTATCTGCTAGTCCAACTATCATATGCGTCAGAACGGTGTTGTTATCAATAATATGTCCGTAAATAAAGAGCTAAAGATACACTAGAGACGCTCGCCGAGACGAGCAATAAGCTTACGACATCCCGTGCGAAATTTAATTTGAGTATCGTTTTTTTCTCATCGGCTTCAATCTCGTCAATATCGACTTTGATAACGCAAGATGAACACGAGAGAATTATAGAGATTATATATTTATAGAGATTAATACTATCCATGTGTCGGACAGTTTCTATACTATTAAGGAGGTTCAATCGTTACTTCTGAGTCAAAAATGCGATTGAAATAAATGTCATTACAGCGATCCCGAATTATGTGCAATATTAGTATAATGAATTGTGGATGCTACTTACGTGCTATATTCTTCGTCAATTATTAGTGTATAGAATATTAACAAACATATACTGAGGTATGAGAGCGTCAACGACTCGGGAATTGTTTATTTGGCCAACATTATAGGTTAGAACTTGTCACTTTGTGACAATAAGCTTTCTATACTCGAAAGCCAACTTAGAGCCTTAATTTTTTAATATGATTTACATAAACACTTTACACAAATAATCGCAAAACTTGAGCAATATTGACCGTATAGTTTTTTTGTAATATTATTCAGAAGTTGACCACTTTTAGCCTATGCCCTTATGGAGAAAGTCTCTCCGAGATAGATTGTCACTGGTTTAGTACACACTTAGCCAACTTTTAGGACTTGGAAAACTAGCATTTGATAGATGAAACATCAAGGATTGTGTAAAGACTTTAAAAATCGGACTTTACCATGTGGATTGAAGGCTTTATCGTCACAAAGTTCAGGTAGAATAAGCGATTCCCGAGTCGTTGACGCTCTCATACCCCGACATATGTTTATTAATATTCTATACATTAATAATTGACGAAGAATATAGCACGTAAGTAGCATCCACAATTCATTATACTAATATTGCATATAATTCGGGATCGCTGTAATGACATTTATTTCAATCGCATTTTTGACTCACAAGTAACGATTGAACCTCCTTAATCGAACACTCGGATATTATTCTGACATCTCCGGTAATTTAAAAGTCACAGATAAGTCGTCGACGACGATTCGTGACATATCTCACGAACTGGAGTATCAATTTTACATGACGTTTACCTTTGTTTTACTCGAATAATTTACGCAGGTGTTCATAACGTTCTTTTTTATGCAAATTTAGCGAATGCAATTTGCAATTTTACGAATTGGAGCATGGGCTTTCATATACGTTTATTTTACCTTGTAAAATAAACATACACGAATTACTGCGTATAGCGTTCCAGGAATACCCCTGATCAACAGTATAAAATGTTTTCCGTCTAGATTCGTTCGTAAATTTAGAATCTGTTTTTTTTTTCATTACAGAGAAATCTTGTCTGGAAATAATATTTTCTTAAGTGACGCAAACGGCAATGTGCTTATCTCGTGCACGCGGTTGAAAGTGAGGTTCACGCAGACGTTACGTGAAAATCCAAGATACGAAAATAAATCCGTACGACGCGGTTAGATCCGAGAACAAATCGCGGATTCATCAAAGGGCTTTCTGCGTCGTGTGTAATTTCCGTTTTTCGTGGAATTGTAGAACTCGTATAGTCGGGCAAGTGATTGAGCTCGTTGAGCGCGTGAATCATCTCGCCAGCACTGAAAACAGGCAGAAAAACAGCATGGTTTCCGAGTAGCGAGCATGCGGGAAAGCGATCTGGGAAATATTTCTTCGGGTCAACTATTTATAGTGCGAGCCGATGTCTTCATCCGCGGGCTCCGCCGCCGTCGATGGTCGAATGAAAGGCGAGAATCAGGCCTGTTGACATCGTCGCCCGCGAATTCCTGCCGCTGACAGTTCGCTATTGATTCACGTTGGAACGGCTGAACCCGTCATTTTGTCTCATAAACCTTTTTCTTGAGACGAAATGACAGGTTCAATCGTTTCAAAAGCTATAAATCTTTTTTAGAATAAGTTTTTGCGTGAATCACGATTGTTGAGCATTGCTGACTATGGTTATTTATTACTATAAATAGTAATAAATAACCATAGTTTTTGCCTGTATAAGGCGTGTAAATACTGTTACTATTATTAAAAATCATATGTGTAATATGTCTTAAATTTAGAGCGATTTTTGAAAGGAGAAATCTGAAAATTGCTAGGAAAGATAAAAAACGGAGTAGCAGCACGCTATACGGAGTACAAAAAGAGATACTTAATTTGTACTCTACATGATCCGCCTACATAGTTTACGAGAACACATCCGTGTCAATTTCATGCAAATTTAGACGCGAAGTAATCGTGTATAGGCGTAATCTAATCATCCCTGATTTACGCAACCCCGATTTATCCGTTCCTCTGACGTATATACGTAGTATGGTTTACTACGCGGGGATCGTAAAGTCCGCGACATTCGTAGTGACTTCGTCACAACAGCTTTTTGTCCGTTGTTGTAGAACCTGGCCTCAGTCGCGACAATGCAATGGCGCGAACCTCGTTGCCCTCGCGATGCGAATGCGAACACGACGGCGCGCGGCGCCGTGCCGTGGACGAGAAGAGAGCACGTCGTTGGTTTGGACGAACGAAAACAACAGTCCTTGTCATCGCGCACCGCGCCGCGTTCTATTAATAACTCGGCAGTGCGGCTCTTTGTAGATTTGTCGAGGGTCGCGGCGAGCTCATTGGTTCCATTGATCATACCGTGGGAGAACGACGCGTCTCTCGCGGAAGTGCGATCGTTAGACTAGTGACCCTCCCTAGAATAAGAGTGACAAAATAACGTCCAATTAGGAATGATCGACGTTAATCACGCGAATGATAAAAGAATTATTTATAGCAGCTTACAATTCGTTTCTATATCCACCAACTGTTATAATTATTGGTATTTTGAAATCACGATCGATCGCTGGTTGCATGTCTAACTTGAATTCAGCGAATCGGTAGTTACTAATTACGACCGGTAACTTGCCAATTACATTTATAACTAGTTGACGCTCGGTCAACTGCTTGATGCTTGATAATGAATTGCTAATCTTTCTTTTTAATTGCATACAATGTAATATGGAGACTTGTATTTTCGGCCAACTATGACCCGCTTATCGAATTCATTATCTTAAGTTTCTTATACACGTATCTTTGGGCGAGTCAGGGACGATCGATCATTTTTTTAGCCTTCCGAATGACGCGAGATCGTGTAAACATAAGTGTAGCATAAAGTCGGGAAATGTTTGCAGGAACGTTATAGCGATTCGTGTCGATGAAAACAGTTGATATTCTCGAAATGGGAAATGAGAATGAAATTCTTGCCGTGTACAAGCGCAATTCCGTTACCGAATGGTTGCAGAAAACTGGACAAGCCACGGAGTATGTAAATAACGGTAATAAATCGACCATTATGAAAAGATTTCAATCTTCCTTCAATTTTTTCGTCGCGGCCTAGGCCTACTCTATAATTCTTTATCTTTAAACGAAGCGGAAACTTCGTAATTTTTATGTATCACGAGTCTTTCGTGTTTGTATAAATTATTTTAAGACATCTAAGAAATTATCAAATTCATATTTTGATATCACCTATAACGATATGTGCTTTCTCTAAATTCTCTAACTTAACACACATATGCTTTCCGCATATGCAGTTTTCTCACTAATATCACGGCATATTTATATGTATATTCGTATGCATGATAAGGTGCACAAAGAAAAGTGAATGACAAAAAAGCAATAAATCGTATTGAGACAATAATATTAACATCGAAATAAAATAATTCAACATTTTACATGTCATATCGGACTAGAAATAAATATTTGTTATTGATTTAGTTCAGAATCTTGTTTGGTATTACAGTAAGAAAAGTCTTCAATATTGCAAACAAACCATTCTTTATTTAGCCGCTTCATTAGCAAATTTATTTTGTTTCTCGCAGGTAGCGAGAGCCCAGTGTTCGGTATCGAGGGCGGTGGCAGCGGTGCAGGCGGTAGCAGTGGCTTGAGACTTGCATCTCACGAGCTGCCGAATGAGATTTCAGCACCATACGAAGTACCTCAATTCCCGATCGAGCAGATCGAGAAGAAGCTCCTGATTCAACGACAACTGACTGTCAAGTGAGCATGCGCTTTTATAGCATTTTTGATTTACACAATTTAGATCGATTCAAATAAAAACTCATTTTTACTAACATACCTATAATTGTACATTCATATATATATATGGAGAGGTAAAAGCCATAATGGTGTAAGTTAAATTTTGTAAAATATACACTCGTGTGCATACGTGCAATCTATACAATACATATATAAATTGCATCTATACACACGAGTCAATATTTTAAAAAATTTGACTTATACCACTATGGCTTTCACCCCTTCATATGTAAGATATTTTAGTTTCTTGAATTTTATATTTCAATTTGGGATGTAATTCGAATATAAATATATGTTTTAATGAAGGTATGACCTCGCAAAAATTGACCCTAGTTGTATCCGGATCGAATAATATAAATACAAAAAAAAATATTATTAAATTGCTGCGAAAGGTTTGCGAAATTCATGGAATAAAGTTGAAATTTTAGCCATATTGAAGCAAAAAGCCATCGCGGTCTTTAATACACTTCTCTTATCGTCTAAAGGAAAATTTTTCGATTCCCTTTTCAAAGAAAACTTTCAGCTTCCAACTTCCCTTTTCAAAGAGAATTTCCAACTTTATTTAACATAAAGCTTGTTGGGAAGACGACGGGCTTTTTACACATCAATCTAATATATACTAATATATTAGAACATATACAACTCCTAATATATGCTTATATGGAGTTCATATATTAATATTGCATCGAATATATAGATTAATTTTAGTTAGTTAAGCTTGGATAATTATTTTGCACCGAAAGAAGTTAATCTCGAGGGTTAAAACGATGCCGGTAAGTAGGCAACACTGAAACCGACCATTATATATTTACAACTGCGAAAGGTACTAAAGTATCGCCAAGGGATATAAAGTATAAACTCGGTTATATGAGGTACCTAATACACGCACGATCGAATATCTAATAAAACCAAATGCTATAGATCGTTATACAGGGTATCTGCAACGTGGACATTTAAGCGAACCAGACAAACTAAAATTCGGTGAAAATCGCTGAGCATATAAATTAAAATTATGTTTAGAATTTTAAGTAATAATATTTTAAAAAATTATTTTTTCCAAAAGATAAGGCACGTGTGAAAAAATATCGTCTTTCTTATATCTTTTAAACACTTGAACGATCTAAACATTCTGACGTTTTTAAAACGCTGTAGCATGTAGCATATCTAACAAGGGAACGGCCGGAAGTGTCCCTCACCGATTTTGATGGACTTTGGATATATGTAGAGCATCAAGAAATATTAGACCCATATTTTTTTAGCTGCTTATCTAGGGGGTAAAATATCCCTTTGAAAAAAGAATCGGTTTTTCTCTTTCGGGCCGAATATTTCCGAAACTATAAAAGATAGAAACAAATTGTTTTAACAAAAGTTGAATAGTACTCTTCAAACCATTCATCTTTTGTTTTTTCAAAGGGGTGTTTTACCCCCTTGAGATAAGCAGCTAAAGAAATATGAGTCTAATATTTTTTGAAACTCTACAACATCCAAAACTCATCAAAATCAGTGAGGGACACTTCCGGGACCGTTCCCTTGTAAGTGTTGCAATCGCGTATCAGGGTATCTCGGGTAACGGGTAATGGGTATCATAAACCGTTCGAAGGCTTTTACGAAAATTAAGGAACAAATAGAAGAGCGCTTATTCTTTGCACGGTATTATCACGGGACCATCGTATTAATTGCGAAACGCGGTTTTTAAACTCGCCTGACGAGAATATCCCGAATTAGCTTGCTTCTCTGTTCAAGGAATATTGAATTTGCTTCACTAATTCTTACCCAAGCTGTAACTTAAATTTACATCCAGTGAAGGTAAGGGAGACGAGAGGAATTTGTCGGTCAGAAAATCTGAGATAGGTTACTCGAGGAATATCTCGATTACATCTACTTTATTCATAAATGTGTTATAATTAAAGGTTACTTAATACGATTATATCAGAGACTCTGTGTCTGTGTTGTATTCACAATATTGACAATCAAACGCGATGCTTAGGGAATAGCTGTTCCACTTCCTGCGGCCATGGCGTAACAATGAGAAAACGTTTTACGCGCGATGTTTTATGTAAACCGGTGGAACGCCGACTCGGCAATGTTCGTCGGGTTTGCGCTGCGCGAACCAGTTCGGAATTATATCGTCGTTAGATATTTCACCGTGATGTATTACGTAGATCCCGAGCGAAGGATATAAACGAATAGAGACTGATAGGTCACGCCGCCCACGTCTCGACTGGAAAGGCCGAGGAGGAATTTTGCGCGAGAAATGTCGCATTGCTACTTGATGGATCACAGCGCTCTGCGCTCTTTTGGGATTACTGCGTCCCTTTTCCTACGTTTTCGAGAAAAGTTACGTTTCCAATAATAACGCCCGGCCAGTTTAATATTATAAACAGGTGTCGACTGTACATGGAGAATTTTAAACTCACATCACGCATATTTATATGTGTATGATTTGATTGAGGTGTATAATTAAGTTTGAAATACATTAACGGTATATTTGAATAATATAATTTAATTTAGCTCAAAATGCCCTTTCAGAATTACTGCGTCTCTTTTTTTTCTACATTTTCGAGAAAAGTTACGTTCCCAATAATAACCCCCGGCCAGTTTATATATTAATAAATTATAAACAACATTTGAATTGTATATAGAGAATTTTAAATTCATACGCATATTTATATGTACGTATGATTTGATTGTGGTGCATAAATTAGTTTGAAATATTTAATGGTAATTTCAGAATTTAATTTAGTTCAATTAATTAAATGGCATTATTGGCGAGATTTAATTATGGACCAAAGATTTAGTTATCAATTTATGAATAAGGATAACTGTGCAGTTCATTATTTATGTTATTTTATAATCAATGTTATTACGTCTTTCTCTCTCGATTCGTTGAATTACCAATTTTTACTACGATTAATAAAATCGTAGCAAAAATATAAAGGATGGGTAGCATTTGGCGAGCGCACACGAATTATGCGTAAACATATGTCGCGCATATAACTGCAAATGTATTTATATTTGCGTAAGTGTATATCGGGACAAGAGGAGGCACATTCTTGCGCTATTTAGATCGACTACGCAATCTTTGTTTACCGATTGCACGAAAACCTGCGGATTACCTTGGGACAGCCGTTGATCACCGATAAAATCGTCGTCGTCGTCGTCGTCGTCGTGAACGGAATTCTTGTCTCTGCAGCCAATAAAGCCGCGATCAATAATTCAACGCGGGACATGTGCCTGTTTGGCCTCGAGAATTATCGCTTAATGTAACGCGATAATTCAATTCGAAATGTGTGTCATAATCGTTAATACTTATTTAAAAATAGAACTGTCCCAGGCGACGCGAAGGGTTTGGCATAAGAAGAAGGGTCGATTCGCGCGAGCTGCGAGAAGAAACTGATAAAAGGCGGAAAGTGTCGCGAAGCTCTCACCGGGAGAGTGAGCGCTTTTACAGAATCGTCGAACGTAATCCTTGTTACGAAACACCCCGTATAACGACCTCCGTCTCAAAAATCGATCGCGCAGCTGTGGGCTGGTCGCTCGTCGTCGTGAAACAAAAGCCAACAAGTTTATTCAAGGTATAGTCAAGGTAGCTTCCTCCCCGTCCATATTTCCGTTTGTTGCTCCTAATTAGAAGTACTCAAGGTACTAGAACGATATTGAAGCGTTATCTCGAGTATCGATATTACCTGTAAACGCATTTTTGATATAACTTGCGACTGCGATATCATTGGCGATACTCGGGGAATAATAACAACGCAACGGATAAACTATTGGGGGAGGCCTAAGCGTTCAGTTAAGCGAGCGACAAATACGCCGCGCGTGTCGCGCTAATAATTTCAATGACGCATTTAGCATGCACAAGGGACACCGTGTGTAAACCACGTCGCGTTACTTCCCTATATTTACACATGGTAAACGGAAACCGTGCATCGGCCGTTTTTTTTTTTTTTTTTTAATATGCGATCGGCGAGCGCGGTAAAACACGGGAGGAACCTCACTCTGGCCGCGGGGACGCGGGGGTGGGTCGAAAGGGTTGCCCGCGCGATTGGCCGTCCTCGGAGTTCTCGGTCCACCCGCTCAGTTCTCGTGCGACCGTCGTTGATAACGGACGCACGCTCGGCGGCGTACGCGACTTCCGGCACGGTCGAAAGAGTTGCATACGCGCGGAGGAGGTATCGTTTAGGTATCGTTCGCACACGAGGACTGCGGGCTGCGTGCGTGCCGCGCGCCGTGCTCCGCGTCTCGAAACCGGTATAACGCGATCCCGCGGGGAAACTGGACCCTCACGCTAAACCGCCGATATGATTATAGAGATTATCGCAAATCACCGGGATCTACTGACGAAACTACATCGGATTCGCGATCGCGGCGTGTAGTGGTTCTAATAATATTCGTAGCTGCGGTTCCCCCCCTGGTGAAGAATTAGCGTCATGTGGCATGCAGAAATAATTTAACTATTATTTTTCGAATGTAGAAAATATTCTTTATAACGAATTCGATAATATGTTTCTGCATATAATATGTGTAACTGCACTGAACGATCGTTGATTTATTTAAAAAAGATTTATTAAAAAGAAAATATCTGATCCTCCCGGTACACGTATGATGAACTCTATTTGGATTACGTGTTAAATCGGTCTCTCTCTACCTCGATTTGTGGAAATCGGAGATTTTGATTTATCGATCCCCCTCGCCGTGCGATGCAATTACATTACCGGAGCTCGAAAGCGTCTGTTATATGTTGCAACACGGCATGCACCAACACACGTTCGATCCACGTAATGACGTAATTGGCATAGCGTGTGAGAGCTGAGATGTGAGCGAGCTTTGCAAGAGTCTCGCGTTTAAGCGCGATATCCTAATCGGACTGCAACGACGCTAATCCTTTGTGTGGACGAGTACGGGATCGTCCGATGTTGGCGAGTGAGTCGATTGAAGAGTGGGACAACGCTTCTCGTGTTTGCGATTAAACACCGCGTCAACAGTATCGCTGACGTAGAAATGTGCGATGCGCGGTTCTAGGATCCTCTGAGAATTCGCGACTAATCCGTGAGACTTATTAATCCTGCGTTTCCCATCGAGTCGCGCTTGCTTGCATGTTGCTCTTATAATTTTCGCGATACAAATTCAAATCTCCCTGAGACGTTGGGTGATCAAAGATTAGCAAGCAAGAAAAAAGAGGATTCAGAAATAAAATTTAAAGAATCTTCGACAGTGAGCACGGAAAGAACGATTTTGCTCAAGTATCTAAAAATTTTAGCTAGATACAGATTTGAAAATAATTTTGTTGCGCCATCAAAATAATTATAATAGGTCGCTGAAGTATGATGATAATGCTGTAAAAAATTTCGCAATTGACATTTTAGCAATCAGTTTGAGTGTCCCAGGTAGCAATTAATGTCCAAAAGACATCATAAAGAGATCTTTAAGATTTCTGGCATCTTAAAGACATCTTTATGATGTCTTTTAGACATTAATGCTACCTGAGGTTCTACATAATTATTTTCATGAATTCTTTCCGTGAATATATACCTCCGAAACTTTGAAGATACACATTTATTCGAATGTGTCTCGTACATGAATTGATAGTGTTTGCTATTTTGGCATTTTCTTTCTATAAACTTTTTGTAGTTGCGGCGTTTAGCGAGATTTATCGCGTGGGGAGGCAAGTACGTACAAAGGTGCGATGAACGGCGTTTACCGCAGCAACGTATAGCGCACACCCTGCTAATACACCGAGGAGTTTTGTCACTCTTTCGCCACATCCCGCAATTATTTGTCAACTAAATGAGAGAGGCTATAAAGTATAAAAACACTGACGGAGTCACGAACAAAATAGCAGTAACGATTGAGAGATTATACAATTTATACAATAGAAATAATATTCATCCTCCTATCTGTTTCTCCTGCACGCATGAATCAATTTTACTTGTGCATCGAATAAATTCCATGTTATTTTCCGTTTTTCCCCACAATTCATTTTAACTCGATATTTTCCGCTTCGGTGATTCCTCTCCGCGTATTCCGATTCAACGCGGAATATCTTTTTGCGAGTCGCATGTAATTTCCCGTGTGCGAAATGGAGATTTTTAAAATTATCGAATGCGCTCAGCAATGAAGCCCAGAACGATATTACGTTCATTTGACAGAACACAGCAGGGTGGCGGAATATATGCATGAGATCGTGGAAGAAACCGGGAAAGGACCACGCGGCACCCACTGCGCCCCGTCAGCTTCCATAAAGAGAACTTATCGGCTGTTCCGGCCGACTAATCATGAAAGATCGCGGAGACTTCCGACCGGCTTACCGAAGTTCGGGTGATACGGTCAACCGACGATTGTGATCGAGAGACGCCGGCGCCGTTAGGTCGAAACGAACCTCAGCGCGATGGAATCCCATGTGTCGCGTCTGTGAAAAGGAGGGAGGTGTTGCGGCAAATGAGCGTGGAGGAAAGCGCAGCACGAATTTGCGCGTCGCATTACTCAACTCGCGCTTCCGCACCGCGATCTATTCCGCGCGTAAGAGCGATCGATCTCCAACGCGTGGTATCGATCGCGTAACATGTTCGCCTGCGCAAACGAGTCAAAACGATGGACGAGGGATAATAGGATTCTCCTGAGGTAATTCGTGCTTTGAATATTATGAGAGCGGATCAGCGGACGGCGAGCCACGCTTTGTTTCTTAAATTCTCGTGTTATCGAAGACCGAATATATTTTACAATTTTGTTGCTAACTCTGCTGATTATCGATTTGATCTATCGCTCTTATTTCTCCAATCCATATGCGTCATAAATTATTATTAAGTGCTTAAGCGCATTATAATCCATATCTGGGGCAAATGTGTTATTCAATTTAGTGCTGATGAATCTGAATACCGTAATTAGAAGTTAAAATCATGAGACATATTCAATTTGATGATATTATTATTTAAAGATATAATTAACCACGATAAAATATATATATTATTTTTCATTACTAATATAGTAATACAATATTAGTAACATTTAACTAATATATTATATAATTATTATATTAATTTTTTAATTTGACATTTTTATATTCGACTTAAAGGATATTTAAAATTATCCTGAAAACAATTATTTTATGCTGTTTTGCGAGTCATTTTAATATTTCTCGTCAGAGATATTATTTTCAATATACAAGTCTCGTCTTGATAATATTATGAAATTATGGACACGAGGAAATAAACCGGGATATATACGGACAGACATTAATGGAACATCTCATGCGTGGTGCATTAATTAAAGAGTGGTTATCTTATGGAGCTTTTAATTTGCTCACATGTATATATATAAAAAAAAAGAATATCGCCTCGATATTCATTGATAACCCTCGGGTCAAAAGTCCATGAAGTATCTATCACGACTTCGTCGAATTTAACCCTACTCTCTCGTGATTGAAGACTCTCGATCACGAAAGTGTATTTTATTTGCCTCTGTTGCGACCCGTGAATTAACTCCGCGCTATAAATTCTCTCCTATCGACGTTTGTATAAGATAATTTTAGATACTTGTTCTGCACAGGGCAACAGTTGATACATAACGATATGAAAGAAAATTCCTTGCTCCAATCTGAAGTGAAACGAAAATGAGGTAGAATGTTGAAGTTTCAGAGTTGTAAATAGATATTGCATTTTATTTGTTTAATTTTTGAATGGATTTTATATTAATATATAATTTAAAAAATATCAGTTTTAATGACTAAGTTTTTTGATATTGAGAATTAAAAAGTTACAATAAATTATATTTTAATAAAAATTTTTGTCACAGATTTAATTAATAAATATAACAATATTAATAAAATATAAAATATATAAGTTTTAATTAGTAAGATATTTAATATTGAGAATTAAAAAGTTGTAAATTATTTTAATAAAAATCTTTGTCATATATTTAATTAATAAATATAATAATATGATTAAAACTAAAAAAACATCAGTTGTAATTACTAAGATGCTTGATATTGAGAATTAAAAAGTTACAATTAAATTATTTTAATAAAAAATCTTTGTCACGGATTTAAATGAAAAAAATGTCCTTTTAACATTTCACAGAATAATTGCGAGTCATTTTGTATAAAGGTATACTTCATTACAAAATTTTATTTTATGTGAGAAAAAATAAACTCTTCGTAGAGTCAACGATTTCTTTTTGTATTTAATAGAGCTGCAAAAGATCTTGAGGAACGTCGCAGTCATTACGAGCCGTCGCTCCATCCAGGAGTTCCTGATGACATCGATCATAGTTTCAAGATCGAAGAAAATGATTTCGTACCTCATTTTCAACGGGTCTCCATATCCGGCGAGGACACTTCCGGAGTGAGTCTCAAACTGTTTTAGCTAATTTATATTTGATTTTTAACGTTTCTCATAACTATTTTTTTCGAACGATAACTGTGTTTGTTATAATTTACTGAATGACGCGATACTTTGGAAATTATTGCATCATTTAACGGGTATCTTTATGGCTACAATTTGCCGAATGTGCCATGATTAAATAAAAATTAAGTGATTAAATTTAGAAATGATAAAGATACGAAAAAATGGATTATCTATAAGATATGTCTCGAGAAATAATAATTGTAAGATATCAAATAATCGACACAAGATCGATCTAGTCGAGATGTAACTTCAAGCTTTATGGTTTCGCGGATGCTATTATGCACGGATATGTCTCTGGAGATTTTGTGTGAAATGGAAACCTTGAAACTGCGGATTTACGCGAGAAACCTTGGTCGCGCTTGGCTTTGCCCCTTCTCCTTTTATGTTACATCCACATTAAACTATAAGCAATGCCTTTAATCTAGTTTTATTATCGCTATAATAATTTTAATATGAAATATATCAAAATCAGTTTGAGCAGAAATATTTTATTAAAGTTTAAATTGAATTAGATGTACATATTTGATGTTGCCTTATTATAAAGATTTTTATGTCATAATAGATGATGAATGTTTTATAATCAACAGGAAAATTATTAAAATATTACTAAATATTTAAAATAAAATAAAAAATAAAATCTATGCGAAAAATTCCAAGCAGCACATTCATACTTCTTCTGTTCCATGTCGGAAGGTGTCATGATAAGTGTCATAAAAATAAATTTATTTTATATGCAGTTTTTTATTTATTTTTAATAAGTTGAATGAAAACATTTTGATTATAAAGTATAATCAAGTCTAATGAAGTTCTGAAAATGGCAGTAGAAGCTGCACGAGTGCATTATCAAGTCTGTTGCGACGCTCGTCGGCACTTTTCGATATGAAAAGTGAGCGGCGCAAACGACTAATTTGAACGAAGTAATTTGAAAAATTACTTCGTTGCTCCGATTAATTTTAGATTACCGTGCTTTAGCTATAAAAATTATACATAGGTACCTCTGGAAGATCTTCAAAGGGCCTCCAAGATGCTGGTGCAAGCGTTGGCGATGCGCGAGAAATACATGAACAACTCCAAGCAGAGCTTCCCTACTATTCCTTCTAGGTTCTTGCGCAGTATCGATAAAAGACCACTCACCACAGACGACGAAGTTCATCACGATGATCGCAAGGCCATCGAAGGTAGCTTATCGTTGATTGAGAAACAGCTCGTGTCTCAAAGTTGTATGTTGAAAATCCAATCCGATGTTCCATATACCTTTACCACACGTATCTCCCGACGCCCCTTCCTCGTGCCGTTGTCTATCAAGAAAACATGTGATTGTAATCTTTAGAAAAATTCCAGTGCAATTAACATTAACGTTTTAACGCTTCAAGCGCCGATGGCAATAACGACGTCAAACTACCGTTCGTGTGTTGTGTAATTTTTTTAATTTTTTTTTTCGTCGGGCGCAGCGATGCGTATACAATCACGCGACTCCTCGTGCGGAGCTTCATACAAAGCACAGCTTTAGTTTAGTGTGCCAAGCACTATACATTCTTAGCGTATGAGTTAATGAAGAGTATACGATGCCAGTTTTATTACATATTTCCTAAGGAAAAGAGCTGCTGGATATTGTGAAAGAAATCGGGGACACTCAATCCGACGCGGACATCGACGCGCTGATCAAAGACGTCTCTCGGACAGGTCTTCCTAATACCTATTAATATCCTTACCTCGAATTTCCTGTTGCACGCTGTTTTGAGTCACTAGCTGCTGCTTAACCATCATAGAGTCTTTTTACCATATGCGATATAGTTATTGTTTCTGAATTAATAAATTAAACAGCGCTGCGGCAACAGAGAGTTGGCGCGCTAAATGATGCCTCGCTAATCGCGCGCCTTAATCAATTATCAACAGATCACCCGGTACATGCACCTGCTTCCCGGGGCGATCCGTGGGAATGCGAATTTCCACCGACAAAGAATTACAAGATCGTACCGGTCAACGGCGTGTTCAACCTGTTCGCCAATGAGGAGGACCTGGCTAACGGCAAGCCGGTCCCGTATTCGTATCCGGACCTGGCGGCCTTCGTCCAGGACATGAACATTCTGTGCGCCATGATCGCCGACGGGCCCTTGAAATCCTTCTGTTATCGAAGATTGAGTTATCTCTCCTCCAAGTATCAGTTACATGTGCTGCTGAACGAGCTCAGAGAGCTGGCGAGTCAGAAGGCCGTGCCGCACCGGGACTTCTATAACATCAGGAAGGTCTGTACGCAAACAATTCAAGTTTGCAAGTGTATTGGGACCGTAACTTGTAAGATCAATATTTATTGTAAAGTTAGAAACAGGATAATGCAATTTCAAAGCAGGAAATTAAAGAAGGTTTTAGATTTCTTTTGTAGTGTTATTTCAAATTAAGAATGTATAGTGTTGATGATATAATTGATGTATAGTATTATTTCAAATTTTCTTTCTGCTTATACATCAACGACGCGTGTGATTGAGTTGCGCTATTATGTGATTGAATTCACCACAGGTCGATACTCACATACACGCGGCTTCATGCATGAATCAAAAGCACCTGCTTAGATTCATCAAGAAAACGTTGAAGAATCACGCCGATGAAGTGGTCACTTGTTCCAAAACCGGTGAGACCATGACACTCCGCGAAGTTTTTCAATCCATGAATCTGACGACTTACGATCTGAGCGTCGACATGTTGGACGTGCATGCAGTAAGTATTCTTCCGAATGATGTTTACATTAAGATATCGAGGAAGTCCTCCAAAAAATATTTACACGTTATTTTCCCTTCTTTTCGCAGGACAGAAACACGTTTCACAGATTCGACAAGTTCAACGCGAAGTACAATCCTATCGGTGAAAGCCGCTTGCGCGAAGTTTTTCTCAAGACCGATAACTATCTGAACGGTAAATATTTTGCGCGTATAATCAAGGAGGTCGCAAGCGACCTCGAAGAGTCCAAATATCAGAACGCGGAGCTGCGTCTTTCGATTTATGGCAAGAATCCAGAAGAATGGGACAAACTAGCTAAGTGGGCGATTCAGAGTGACGTCTATTCGGACAACGTACGCTGGCTCATACAGATTCCTAGATTATAGTAAGTCTGTTATATGGTATACGCGCGGCACTTAGGTTTGACGGATTTCTCATTGCTCGCATTTTACGTTGTATATAGCGATATCTTTAAGCTGAACAAACTCATGACGAACTTCCAAGAGATTATTAACAACATCTTCCTGCCGCTCTTCGAAGTGACCAACGATCCCAATTCTCATCCGGAGCTGCATAAATTTCTCCAATACGTATGTTTTTCTATTTTATATTATTCTTCTATTTCATTTCTGTTATTATTATTGTACTTTTCTAAATGCATTCGCTATATTATTGTCACAGGTAATAGGTTTCGATTCCGTGGACGATGAAAGTAAGCCTGAAAATCCTCTCTTCGATAAAGACGTTTGTCCACCCGCTGAATGGGACGACATAGAGAATCCGCCATACGGATATTACCAATACTACACTTATGCAAATATGACGGTCCTCAATCAATTTAGAGCGTACGTTGATTATCAAGTTTTCAAAATTCTATTTTGAGTAATTATCTCATTACATCCGAGACGTGAAATCTTTTACAGGGAACAAGGCTTCAATACATTTGTCCTGAGACCTCACTGCGGCGAGGCAGGACCCATTCAACATCTTGTGTGTGGCTACATGATGGCGGAGAATATTTCACATGGCCTACTGCTCAGAAAAGTTCCCGTACTCCAATATTTGTATTACCTTGCGCAAATCGGCATCGCGATGTCGCCGCTCAGTAACAACTCGCTTTTCCTGAACTATCACCGTAATCCACTTCCAGAATACCTTGCTAGAGGGCTATGTATAAGCTTGTCTACGGACGATCCTCTTCAGTTTCATTTTACCAAGGTAAATAAGAAATACTATATACTGTAGACAATACAATAATCTTTTTTGTAATTTGTAAAATTCTCGCTAATATATAAAAATTATTATTGCTATATATTATTTCATCGTTCATATATTGATGTGATATAAATATAATGTATTATAGGAACCCCTGATGGAAGAATATAGTATTGCTGCGCAAGTGTGGAAACTCAGTTCGTGTGACATGTGTGAGCTAGCACGCAATTCCGTTCTTATGAGTGGCTTTCCGCATAAAGTGAGTAATTATATCAGTCTTCCGTGTACATAAAGAGCAACTAAGAGATCGGATTAACGCTTTTCTTCGAGCGTTCTACGAGTTTGTCTTCTTATAGTGATAACGCATCTCTCGATTCCGTACACTTGCTTGATGCATGGACGTGACGGAATGTCATGTGATTTAATTGTTTTTTATTTTGCAGAGTAAGCAGTACTGGTTAGGACCTAACTATACGAAGGAAGGAGTCGCTGGTAACGATATCACTCGAACCAACGTACCAGACATACGAGTGGCCTACCGATATGAAACCTTGGTTGACGAACTGTCCAATATCTTCAAGGTCGTGGAGAAACCCGAGTCACTTCTTTTTTATACAACATTTTCATAACCAATTATTTGATTCTCAAAATCGATGGGTTGATTAACGTGAAATGATGTTCAACTCAAAGATCGACAAATTATGATTATACATATTCGATTTATTCTTGTGATTCCTGATCTTTTAGAACTTTACAGAATGTTTTTTTCAACATTACGAATTTACAAGCAAATTATTTTTTTCTTTTTTTACATAATTATCAATCTTTTCCCCTTGACACATCAAGAATATAATTCGAGGATAAAACTTGAACAACATTGATCAAATGTTTTAGATGAAGTACAATATCAAAAATGATATTAAATATGTATTTTATATCAGACTTTCTACATGTGCTTGAGATCTGTATCGCAAGACGTGAAGGAGTGATTATAGATAAATAAAGGGCCAGGTGCGATTTCGTTAGGTCATTACAATTTTGTACTAAATTATGGAGTCAGTTTCTAAATTGAGATTTCATAATTTAGTATAAAAATCTATTTGTTAGTGAGACAAAGTGTGTGTGAATTTTACGTATGTATATTTTATGTACGTTCATTGTCTTGCATCTTTTTTTTAAGACTTTAATCGCAAGAATAAATCAGAAATTATACATATACGTTGACCAATTTAATAGTAGTTGTAAGAAGATATTTCTTCTATCGTTGCAACGTTTATAATACACATTAGTATACGTATTGTAATGTGAACTAGATTAGAGCCGAATATTATGTTTATTTACCTTAACGTTAAACTCGTGGTAAAATAAATCCGTTTTTCATATCTCGGCTGTGCACGGCGACAGCGGCGTATCCCTTTCTTGGATTTTAGCTTTATTTTCTTACATTTTTGTACATTTATATCATAATCGAGTATGACGTTTGTTTCGACGAGCATTCAAATAGCTGGCTCATAATGCGGATAGTTAACTCGTGCCATTGTATATCCTTTTTTCCACAAATAGATAATGTAAATAGGAAATTAGTTTAATTAGATGTAATTACGATATTTTACGAGCTATACATGCGTGCCAAGGTACAACGCGGCGATATATAAACGTTCGTTTCTCATTATTTTAACGTCGTGGCTCTTTACCGTTTTTTGCGTCTACCATTTTTCGAGAGAACTTTCCGAACAACGAGCCTAAGGGATTTAAATTAAGCGATATATGATCATCTATAACACACGAACACTGTGCCCTGATATCGAATTTAAATTAAATTGTTGCTAGATAGAAAGATATATATTTATTGTAAAAATATATATACTATACAACGGAAATATACTTGCATCGTTAAAACCGAACTTGTGAAGTCATTGATCGAACTAACTAATAGCCTAATTTATTTGCGTTCAACAAATCTGATCAGGTACTTAGTGATCGAAAGAGAGAACACAATCCTTTTTATTAATTGAATTATGAAAATATAATTGAGGTAGAAAGATTTCGAAAACGCTATTATTTTACAAAAGCATATATTATACAAAACAATGGACGGACATCATTTTCACGTCATACCGAGAATCTCCCTTATGCTTCCGTACGTATCGAAATAACACAATCACTATAAAATGCCTTAAACAATTCATAGTTACATAATCGATAGAAATAAAAGATGATTTTCCTACCTTATTTTTAAAGTTAAATGCACCTATTCCGTTTTAGGTTTAGTCTGTTGTAAGCTTTGCGTAATCTTTGGTATCACTTCCGTAAAAATAACTGTACCTATGAAGACTAGTAACGTACCAGTCCAATGATATATGGTAAACGGGTTTTTGAAATAGATTATAGAGAATAACAACGACAGGAACTTTCGCAATGTTATTACCAGAGTAACCGTAAGGGAGTTGCACTCCGTAGTTAATACGAATACAGAGCTGATGCACATATATCTGAAAGTACAGTTAAGGAGAATACTTCAGAGGTGCGATATTACATATATGTATAGATGTCCTGATATTATGTGTGTGCGCGCGCGCGCGTGTTCGTACAAAAGTATTATGACATAGCTATATTTAGAAAAGGATACTGCGTCAGAACGTTTCCAATTAAATATGCGATCAACGATGGGATATGTACACCGATCACAGGCAACCTCAGTGGCTCAGATGCGAGCGCAAAGTTCCAGTGATCATAAATATTAGGCGCTAGCGTTAGGAAGAATGGTAACGGTAACAGATGCTGTAAAGAATTTCTCAATTATATCGTTGAATTATGACACTGACATTTAACGAGAAGAAATGAGGAAAGACTTACCGTATAATACAAAGCCTCTCGCGCGTTTTTACCGTACCGGCTGTGCAGTACCTCCTGATAAATACCCATCCTGGCGGAAACGAATAAGGCGATCGTGAGTAGAGATATGCCCAAGATCCACCAGAAGAAGTCGTCCCACGGCGTCGTAGCTACCTGCTCCACATTTTTCTGCTGCAAGGACTTGATCTCCTTGCCGCTAACGATTGTGCAGAGCGCTATTCCCACAGTGATCATAAATACTGATAAATATTTGCTAAACGTATACTTCTTGTTTAAAATAATAATACCCATAATCATGTTGGCTATTAGAGAACCCTGAAACAATACAACGTACAGTATACCTGCAGCAAAGCCTTTGCGATTTATCTTCTATCAGAAATGAATGTATGGGCTACTCACAGCTCTAAATATCATGTGCAGTGGCATAGGAATATTAAAGTCAAACGCATAATTATTGCATACGTTGGCAATAAAAAACATTGTGACCAAAATAAAGTAATCCTTTATGCCTACGTTTGGTTTGACGGTGCCACATTTGGATGTAAACAGGAATCCCTCGACTGCTATGAAGAGAAACTGCGAGAACGTGATGAGATTTCCACTGCCAGGATCATCCCTGAAAAAACCAGGAGCGATGGAGAACGAAAATCTTATTCATTTCTTATTTTCATTTCGCAACAATTATCTCATCATAACGACGCTCGTTGCAGCAGTCAGCAGTGACGTTTTTTTAAGATAAAATATCACGAGCGGCGGATAAATGCTTGATCTTTAAATAAGCCGCACGGAAGTACGGACGTTACTTAAGGTACGAATAAAAGAAGCGATAAAACGTGTCCTTAAATAGTTCTACGTCAAAATTCTTTAATGGACAGCGTGCAGCGCGCATGATTATGTAACGCAGCAGGTTGGCCCAGTCATCGATACCCACTTGACCAGCAGTTCCAGAAACACGACGTTGGTGCAGCAGCCGAGGAAGACGCAGCACACCGCGATAGCCGCCCGCATCGTGCTTTAAATCCTTCTCCTCTTTCTTCCTCCCGCGTCGATCAATCTCAGAGGCCTCAGAGCCTCGCGGTCTAACCTACAAACGTACAAACCGTTGCGTGTCGGTTCTCCAACGCGCGTCACGCGATCCATCGGCGCACTGCCCGGAGTGCCCGGGCTGCCCGGCGGCCGTGTTCCGCGAGTTATCAGCGATGCAATAACGCGATGTATTATGTATTGAAACTACGCGCGCATATATATGCCACGTGCACACACACACATACATATATCGGACGTCGTAAAATTCCGTCTGACGCGTCAAGTCAAGGTCAAGCTGCGTTAACATGCGTCAATTTTTGGCGCGCTCGGAGCGTGCGCGTCGCGTCCAGGTATTTAGATCCCGGACTGTCGGTCAATCGATATGCTTTTTTTTTCATTTGAAAAGTATTTAAAAGATTTTTATTCGGAAACGATAACGCATTTCTTTGAAACTTCCGTTTCTTCGGTGCGGTCATGTTGGATTGTAAGTAGCAACGAGAAATTATATATTTTCTTGCCCTCTCGCATTCTTGAATTTTTAATTATTAATTAACAAATAACCCTGTAGATTTAATTAGATTAATCATATTTTATACATATAATATATAAATATATGTAATATAATATAAAAAGTATTGTATTGTATTGTGTACATAAATTGTGGCCGTGCGCGGGGCGCGCACCCCCTACCGAATGGCAACCCGGCCACCACACTAGTCAGCCGGGCCGTGTCACGAGTGACTAGCAGTGTGTGAGCACACTTTCTCGATAATCTCGATAGCACAGATAGCACTACTCGGTCGCAATAGTTATAGATAGCTCGCATAGATTTATAGAGGTTGCCAATTAAGCAATCTATGGCAGTATAACCACATACGGCAGTAATCATGCCAGCATCCACGCACACGCCAAGTGTGCGCCTGCACTCACGCACGTATTGCATTTACATTGTTGAGTAGGGAATTATAACTAATATATGTAAGTGTTACTTGGTGTTTGCTGGATTAGAATCGAGAATCCCTGACACATTCCGCGACAAAATTTTACCAGTTTCTTTTGAAGCTGCTTATTATATACATATATAAAGTTCCAAATATTAATTCTCTTGTTATCAGGACTGTCATCATTAGCCCCTTCGCCCTCTGTAAATAGGAATTAAATTCTTTGACTTAACATAGAACCGACAATCGCACCACGCTCACGCTCACAGTGTCATAGCGACGTTGACTCGTAACCGAAGCCTTTGAAAACTATTGAAAAGTGCGTTCGACTCGTACCATATACACCTAACACGTGTGGCTGCGAGACAGGTGTCTGCAACGTCCTTCCATACCCCACTCCTTGTTGCCTTTCCACCGTTTCCCATACAACCCATAAAAATTCCAGGAATCCCATAGAAATCCCGGAAAACCCATAAAAATTCCGAGGTTTGGACGTAACACCTGCGTCCATGCGTACCTGCAGCTACGCACGTACACCGCAAAAAAAGCAAACTTTTTTTATTTTTACACGGAGTCTTCCTCCTATGCGAAGAAACCTAATCTCTGTGCATCCACAACGACCCCACATAGATGTGTGATAAATGTTTAGGTTTCCCGCGTTTTAAATTTTGATAAAATAATACACTTACTCGATTCCACTTTTGTGTAAAAATATACTGAGAAAAAAATATTTAGATAAAAAAAATCTGACTTATTTAATACTCACAGAATTTTGAATTAGATGAAGGAAAAGGTCGATTATCGCTCGCCGATCGTCTACTGGCCACAAATGAGCGTTGGTAAAATAAATGCATTGCGAAATAACACGCACGTTTTACGCACGTGTTATCTACATTACACCAGCCATTATGTGGATAACAACAATTATCCCATAATGACACACAGTTAACCGTCGTTAATTTTTAGCGCAATATAGTGCACATTATTGTTTCAATTTAGTATTATTAAATGTTATCATACGCTTATGTATAATTATTTATTCGTACGTGTTAATTATTAAATAGTTGAATTGCAAAATTTAAATTTATCAATCGTGTTACATATCGCGGTATATATTAAAATATAGCATCATAGATTACAAAATTTCTTTGTTTAAACTTAATTTCAATAATTTAATTAATAATGATTTAATTAATTAATTTAATTTTGCTGATTTTATTGTAGATACTGCAATGGGCTATAAACTTAACGTACAAAAAAACTGCAATGATGAATACGTCAAAGCTGTGGACAAGTAAATTCGCGATTTTTCCGAAATTGCTTTTATTTTTGACGTTTTTTTGACAATTTTATATAATATATAATACCATATACATATACATATATACGAAAAAAAAAATTTTTTTTTTGTTTTCAGAGTCGCATCCATTGTACAGATGCGATTCACAAACGTATGGATATCATCCGATTCCAATATTAATATTAATTTAACATTAACTTCTCCTTATTTTTTCTTCAGGAAAAAAATGTGGACGAATTTGTATTCGTATTTCAAGCGGTTTATAAATTTGCCTCGCTATAAGCGGAACCACCGGATACAATCTCCACTGTTCCTTGATACAGGCATCCAACCACGTTAATTTTTGTATATTTTCCGAGGTAATCTCGTCATCACGTCGACAACGATGTGCTGGATAATGACGAGATTACCTTGGAAAATATAGAAAAATTAACGTGGTTGGATGCCTGTATCAAGGAACAGTGGAGATTGGCATCCGGTGGTTCCGCTTATAGCGAGGCAAATTTATAAACCGATCGAAATACGTAAATATCTCTCGATCGAGCGTGGCAAGATACTCTCGGTGGGTTGCCATTACCGCCGAGAGGTGACGATCGTATAAAAACCGACCGGTCTTCGGTCGGATTTGAACTCGGGTCTCAGGCTCGCTAGACCAGCGCACTTGCCTCTGCGCCACGATCGCCACGAGACGAAATAATACTTATTCCAAGTGTTAAATGAGTCCGGACAGATAAAGCCTTCTGGTTATCTTCAATAGTCACTCCAGTCTCGTCAGAGATCATTGCTTGTCGCAGAGTGATGTTCTTGCCAAAATAATAACGCAATCGCAGTCGTTTGCAATCTCATTGCTATTTTGTGTATGAATCAAAATAAATCATTGATTCTAAATTTCGATTTGAATTAATTTATTTCAATTTTAAAGTTAGACAGCACATTCATGTATGAAAAAAAGAGAAATATCTTTTTTCTTTCTTTAAAAATTACTTAATTTAAATAAAAATATCTAATTCTAAATAAGTGTTTATTATGCATTAAGTAAATAAGCTATTGGCAGCCACCTAAATAAATATTTTTTTTAATCTAAATTTTTTTTTTTAGTGTATGTATTATGACGAAAACTGGTATCAAATAAGTATATTTTTTTGTTAAAATTAAAAATAAAAGGGTGGTCTAATTGTAAGATAAGCATGTACCAAAGATGTTAATATTATTATTTATAATTTATATTATCGAGCATAGTAACTTTGACGTATAAAAAATATTATATGTCATTGTAGTATATAACTTCTCGTTTCTGACATATAGTTCCATTCAAGAAGTTTTTACTGACGATCGTTGATCGACTTTGCTAATAATATGTACAACTATCACATAGAAAAGCGTTGATCGATTTATAGTAGGAATCCCTCTCTTCTCTCTATGCACTGTAAACGAACCCTCGTGAAATTTCAACATTGGCTGTGTTCGGGGAGCGCGCTATTAGCGCTATATTGCATCATTCTATCTTTATCGCTCATCAAGTGTAGAACAAGGATAGAATAAGCAAATAGCGCTAATAGCGCGCTCCCCGAACGCAGCCATTATATACCGGGTGTCTCAGACCACCCGTATCACCCGATTTATTCGTAAACGCAACATTTTAGAGAAAAATGTTCCAGACCAAAGTTGTATGGTTTCAAGGGGTACATAAGATGGTGTTATTAGTTTTACCTTAAATAGTTGTTTAAAGGTCACGTAAAGGTCACCTTCAATTTTTTAAATAGAACCACCTACTTTTTATTACATATTCTTGTAGCTTATCTCGAGGGCTTTCCAAAACACTATAAGGAAGTATTTTTTCATTAAGAACTTTTGGAATTATGAGGCTTGAATGTTCTAGTATTTTGACATAAAATACAAAATATCTTGTAAAACATCAAGTTTTCGGTAAAGTCACCTTCATACTTTTATGCACAGAATAATGAGACAAATCAATTGATATGAAAAAAAGACATAGTTGCTTTTAAGAAAAAGTATGTAGATGCGTGTTGCAAATTACATATTTTTTCTTAAAGGAACTATGTCTTTTTTTCATATCAATTGATTTGTCTCATTATTCTGTGCATAAAAGTATTAAAGTAACATTACTGAAAACTTGATGTTTTACAAGATATTTTGTATTTTATGTCAAAATACTAGAACTTTCAAGCCTCATAATTCCAAAAGTTCTTAATGAAAAAATACTTCCTTATAGTGTTTTGGAAAGCCCTCGAGATAAGCTACAAGAATATGTAATAAAAAGTAGGTAGTTCTATTTAAAAAATTGAAGGTGACCTTTACGTGACCTTTAAACAACTATTTAAGGTAAAACTAATGACACCATCTTATGTACCCCTTGAAACCATACAACTTTGGTCTGGAACATTTTTCTCTAAAATGTTGCGTTTACGAATAAATCGGGTGATACGGGTGGTCTGAGACACCCGGTATACATTATATTGTTGTGCCTTTGGTTCTGCGATTCGATCGCTGTTGCATCAGACTTTTATAATATATAAAATAATATCTATTAAAATAAAGATATTTGACTTTTATATAATTTAAAAAAAAGCTTCCTCTATGAGGAAGCAAAAATAAAATAATAAAATTTCTCTGCCTCCTTAATCATTACAAAGATTTTAATATGATCTTCTTGACAAAAAAAAGTTAGCAACTTTTAATTTATAGTTTGTTCAAACGACAAACGTTATCTAATCGAATCGACAGTTGTCGGTAAATATGTAAAATAGTGCTTTAATATTCTTCAGCCTTTATCTTTAACTCAAATATTTTAGCGTACTATGCATATACATTTGCATCCTTAATAATGTTTCGTTGGAGCTTCAGCTTTAAAAAGGAGACCATTAAATACATAGACACAGTTTTAATTTCTCTGTTTGCCTTTCTCGTTTAATATATAACAAATAAAAAATACGCAATGCTCTGTTTTTATTGGACTTTTATGTGAGAAAATTGAATTTTATATGGAATACTATTTTTATTTCATAATATATTGATGGTTCTTTAGATATATTATGAAGATATTTTCAAGTAGATATTATCAACTAATAATTTTAATTATATTCTGTTTTCTTATATTGGTTAGACAACTCGTCAATTATTTCAAACTGCTTTATTTGATTATTAAAAAGGACATTGTTCAATTTACTTTTAATCCTGTTTAAAGACGAGCTGTCAAAATTTGTGCAGAATCAAAGAAAAAAAATCTTCGGAGTTGGAAACTGGCTGTACGTGCACGGGCGGAGGTGAGGGGAGGGGCGCGTTTCCCTCAATACATACGTAAATATATGATAATTTCGAGTAAATTAAAATAATGTTTATGTATACACAATGTGTAACCTGAAAACCTTTTTAATTTCCAAAATCCTTTAAAAAATTTATAGTTAACTGCGCCAGTGGTGAGAGAGATCCATTTGTTGCGGATTTCGGATTAGATCTCGATTTTCATCCCATGTATACCTCGGTTTTATGAAGCTGGCGCCAGACTATGCGCTATTCGCGATACGCGTGATTCATATGATTCGCGTTTCGTAGTAATTTGTCGAAAATTCATTATTCACCAGTAGTAGACCCTTCACATTGTACTTCGCGATTTGTACAAGTTAACACGAATGCATTTGATTCGTGTGATTCGCGTTCTTTGATTTCATTGAAAAACTGCTGCGCTGGCGAATCAGCGCGAATAAAAAGTCACCGATGCGAATTTAACGAATTTTCTCTCCACACTAGTCGCGAACTACACACGAATCGCGAATCACGTAGCGCGCGAATGGCGAATACGTGTATAATTTGGCGCCGGCTTAAATGAGTAAAGGAGGATGAGGTAAATGGTAATCCATTTCAGAAACTCATATTTCATTTGCAATATATATAAGAAATAATTTTATTGATAAATATAATTTTATTAAAAATAACGGTTATTACAAATAATACTAATATTGCCATCACAGCAAAAGAACAATATCTTACACTGTCATGCACCAAGTGTGCATTTTCGTAACTCTTAATTCAGTCATTTGTTATCCTCCATACAACACGATCAAGAAACGTAATCATTGTATATAATTGTTTCTTATTTTTTTCCTTATTTAGATTCTACAACTACATATATCAACGCACTAATTTTTTTCAATTTGACTTTTTTGTGCATTCCTTAAATTAAGTTCCTTAAGAGAAGCATAGGCCCTACATTACTCTATATTTTGTACGAAATTGATAGTAGAAGAAAATTGATGATAGAAGAAAACTCACGCCACAATTTTACTTAACAATAATGATTCAATAAATTTTTCTTCTGCACCGACCCCTCGCAATTATTCGGCCGTCTTGTCACGTTGCTTGTCAACGACCGTCTCCTTTACATTTTTGTTCTAACGTTATTCGTCACGTCGATGAGGTGAAATATACCTGTCAAATCTCGGGCTTGTAGACAAATTAAAAATCTAGCGAGCTAACGATTCTCGCCAACATATTATTAAAGATCTTAATTTATCTTCAAATTCTTCTATTATATTTCAGATGCTCAGTGTCGAGGGTTGTAAAAAAGAATTTCTGAATTCATCTTGATGCCGATCTGTACCCTTCGAAAGAAAATAAGTAGAAGTAATCAGTGGTTTGGGTAAAGATCGCGCTCTATCATTCGCGCGGGGTGATTTTGAGACGAAGTCCATTTGCGTTGACCAACACCAATTCGGATATAAGGCGCAACTGGTCCTCCCTATCGAAAGCCTCCACGCGGAAGGCTTTCAGCACGTTCAAGACGGCTACTTTAATAACTAGCGTGGCGAACTTCCAGCCAATGCAATTGCGCGAGCCGGCGCTGAATGGGATGAAGGCGTAAGGGGGTAACTTGAGACCGTCGGATAAGAATCGTTCCGGACGATAAATGTCTGGCTCCGGGAAGTGACGAGCGTCGCGATGCAGCAAATAGGAGTTGATAAGAACTGTCGAGCCCGATGGGATTTGATTGCCGACTAAAAATGAAGAAATCTCGTATAAATTGAAATTTTTCATGCGTTATGTGATTGCTGACTCTACGATAGCAATAGTTATTTATTGCATTTTAATGTCTGTCATAACAGCGCTCTACTAATATTGATTGATCTATATGATATATTTAAATATATTATATCGATTACCATGTAATAGTGTAACGCACTGATATAACATTTCAGAAATTGAAGATAAGATATTTGAGAGATATTTACGTATTTCAATTGGATTATAAATTTGTCTCGCTATAAGCGGAACCACCGGATACAATCTCCACTGTTCCTTGATACAGGCATCCAACCACGTTAATTTTTGAATATTTTCCAAAGTAATCTCGTCATTATCCAGTACGTCGTTGTATTCGTCTACAATTTTTTCCTGAAGAAAAAATAAGGAGAAGTTGATGTTAAATTAATATTAAAAGTATAAAAAGAATAAATAACGTTCAATTAGCTTTTCAACACTTGAAATTGATTTTACAATTTAAGAAATACATCTAATGCGCACGAGATACAAAAATCTTTTTCAAGTGTGTCAAAAATATATCGAAAGATATAGCGAAAACGGTGCGATATGAAAGAACGTACTTGGTATTCGGGATGTCGTCCCAGTACGTAAAGTGTCCAGGATATGCTGGTGGCCATCGTGTCGTGTCCAGCGTACATAAAAGTATTCACTTCTTCGCGAATGTCCTCGTCTGAAAGGACGGCGCCGTTATGCGACATCTCCAACAGCAAATCCAGGAGAGCTCGTCTCTTCTTCGTCGCATCGTTGTAGTTATTATCACATTTGAATTTCCATTCAGCCTTTCTTTCGACGATTACCTGCAAATTATACATGTTTTCTAGATATTCTTCGTACTTTACAGATTCGCAAGTGGGATGTCGAGAGCGGAGAAGTGTTGTGAGTCAGCTTTCTTATCTTTCCGTACTCTCATATAATTTTCCGATTTAGAACGTATGCTCGAAAAAGTCTAAGACTGAATTTACTGTAGAAGAAGGTCAGAGATATAAAGTGACGTTTTCTTTATATAACACATGATAAGACCGCCGCGTAGAGCAATCGCGCTAAAGAAAGAAAAAAGATATTTCTCTTTTCTTTTTCATACACGAATGTGCTGTATAAATTCGAAATTGAAATAAATTGATTCAAATCGAAATTTAGAATCAGTGATTGATTTTGATTCATACACAAAATAGCAATAAGATTGCAAACGACTGCGATTGCGTTAATTTCCGTTTATTATTTTGGCAAGAACATCACTCTGCGACAAGCAATGATCTCTGACGAGACTGGAGTGACTATTGAAGATAACCAGAAGGCTTTATCTGTCCGGACTCATTTAACACTTGGGATAAGCATTATTTCGTCTCGTGGCGATCGTGGCGCAGAGACAAGTGCGCTGGTCTAGCGAGCCTGAGACCCGAGTTCAAATCCGACCGAAGACCGGTCGGACGATCGTCACCTCTCGGCGGTAATGGCAACCCACCGAGAGTATCTTGTCACACTCGAAGCAGCATTACCTTGTCGACTAACTTCTGTATAACACGAATCGAGTGGTCGTGTTCCTTGCCCGATGTTGTCAGTTTAAATATGGAATCAGATGATATCCATACGTTTGTGAATCGCATCTGTACAATGGATGCGACTCTGAAAACAAATTTTTTTTTTTTTTTTTTATAAAGTTCGACGTATATATGTACATGGTATTATATATTATATAAAATGGTCAAAAACGTAAAAAATAAAAGCAATTTCGGAAGAATCGCAAATTTACCTGTCCACAGCTTTGACGTATTCATCATTGCAGTTCTTTTGTGCGTTAAGTTTATAGCCCATTGCAGTATCTACAATAAAATCAGCAAAATTAAATTAATTAATTAAATCATTATTAATTAAATTATTGAAATTAAGTTTAGACAAAGAAATTTTGTAATCTATGATGCTATATTTTAATATATACCGCGATATGTAACACGATTGATTAATTTAAATTTTGCAATTCAACTATTTAATAATTAACACGTACGGATAAATAATTATACATAAGCGTATGATAACATTTAATAATACTAAATTGAAACAATAATGTGCACTATATTGCGCTAAAAATTAACGACGGTTAACTGTGTGTCATTATGGGATAATTGTTGTTATCCACATAATGGCTGGTGTAATATAGATAACACGTGTGTAAAACGTGCGTGTTATTTCGCAATGCATTTATTTTACCAACGCTCATTTGTGACCAGTAGACGATCGGCGAGCGATAATCGATCGTGCATCCCTTTTTCTTCAACTAATTCAAAATTCCGAGTATTAAATAAGTCAGATCAACCAAAAGCTTAACAGAATTAAAGAAAAATTGTCAACGCGTAAAAGTGTACACATTACAAATGTTTATTTGAGCGAGTATCGTCTTATAACAGTAAATAAATGGCAGATTTAATTACGTTTAATCGGGGCTCGGATGATCTCGCAAAACCTAGGCTTGATCCGCTCGATAAGGATTTGCTGATCAAGACAGGGCAAACCAGCGAGAAAAGTACCGATTGTGAGAATGCTTTTAACGAGGATTCGAGGTCGCGCGTTGACGGTGCGGGTGATGGCGAAGGTTCGCCAATTTTCAAAACTTCTATCTCAAAGTCCAAGCAGAGGAAGGTTATTTCTATGTCGTCGATCTTACGACTATCTACTCCGCGAAGAAGTTACAAATCTAACGAGCCGCCAGATTTAACTAAAGTATGGGACACAAAAAGATATACATAATAATTATATGCTACCAAGATCCAGCGCGGACCGAAATGACGATTTAGTTTAAAATCTATTTGATATCATAACGGTCATATAATTCTTGTATTAAACCACGGGACTCTTCTCAATTGAATCTTGCCCTAAAGAAAGCTAGCATAGTTATTTTGCAGTTTCATAATATTTTAATTCATATATTTTTGAGAGTAGTTATTTTCGTTCCCGGCGCGTATTTTTAGGCTGCGGTCCACTTGACGCTACAAATGCTTCGAAGCATTCCTCTTCTCTTTTCTTTCAATGATGAAAGAAGGAGAAGAAGAACGCTCCAAAGAATTTGTAGCGTCAAGTGGACCGCAGCCTAAGACCATGGACAAATGTTTGAAAAGTTCTTAAATCTCTTTATCTTAAGATACAAAAAAGTATTCATATTCTCTTTGTATATTAAATCATCTTCTATCAAGATTGTAGATTACTCATCTTCTATCTAATTTTTTATACATTTATTTTCTAATTAATATTGAAGATAACTGTTTGAGCATGAAATGTAACGCATAGGAAGCAATTTTCATTTTAATGATCCACATATCGCAAAGTTTAATTGATTGATTAATCGCTAAATAATGTATTATAAAATCGTTAAACTCATATAGGTAAAGATATCCGCGTTGCTTTACGAGATAACAGAGCGGACAACTCAGCTGGCTCAACCTCGTTCTCGCGTAATAGAGGCTCAAGTTTCTCAAAAGGCTCTGAAAAGTAAAGTCCCAAAATCGACGTTTCGCATAATCGATCTTGCGTGTCCAAAAGTGATTCACGATTCAGCACCGAAACCCATTAGTTACGTCTCACCAAGCGCGCTTAAAGCGATCGGTTAGTTATTTATTTGCCTGAAACGCGTTTAGCGATCTTTTAAACTTAAACTATCAGCATCGCAATCTCTACTCTATAAATTTTCGTAGAAAAAATAATGAAATTGAAAATAAATCAAATTTTCTTTGTAAGAATTTCGCGCAGAATACAAATGATTGCTAATTGAAGTATATAATCCATCAATATATAAATCTGGATAACAAAATGTCAATCGTGCATTATCGTGTGGTACTCGTTGCAAATGCCGCAGCTACGCAGCGGATAATTGAGTTATCGCAGCCGCGGAAGAATCGGGGTTACGCGTTACCGAGACGTAAGACGCAGATACATCGATCGTGCAATCTGAGAATTCGTGGTTTGTCCAAGCGAATGGAATCGAAGCAAATAGATCATTCTCGTGTCAAGGCGAAAATACTTTATTCGCCGGAGGAAGATAAATTAAACGCGAAGAAGTTATTTCAAGGATCTTTACAGTAATCAAGTTTCTGATGTTAATAATAAATTTTTTTTTCTTTATATTATACCACGATTTATAAATGTGAAGTATCATTGCTATTGAGAGCAAGAAGAAGCGTACAGATATTTCTTGATGCGCGGAAGTATTTCAGTATTTTAATCAGAGCAGTCGAAGGCCGCTCTGCGGTAATCATTTAGCGCATCTTTGTGTCAGTCCCCTTTATTCGCGTTACTATTTATCTCGCGTATTTTTTTCTCGGATGTATCACTGTTTTTCAAGCATCAATCACGCGATATGAATTCGTGCCGAATAAGAAAAATCCCCTTTTCTATCGACCGTTTGAAGGAGGATCAATATGTCCCTTTGGAATCTCGCAGAGATCCCCTTTCGACCTTCGAAAAATTGCGGATTAATAATTGTTAATGACGCAACTCGCTTCAGCTTGACTTCGGACGTCGGCCGTGACTTGACACGTAGTACACGAAGAAGATTCAAACGGAAAGATAGATTGAGATTGCCGAAAGAAATGAGAAAACGACGGTCGTCGCCACGTCGTCTTAGCGATACGAACTCGGACAGAAGCGTCGTTATTGTCGGACTGGACTGGGAAGAGAGACCCCGATTTAATGTTGCTTACGAATCACGCGGATCGCGACGTTGTAAGTCGTCGAGAACAACGAAAGGCGTTCATTAACCAATGATCGAATTATCGAAATTTCAAGGCAAATTAACGCTCTAACGTGACATATGTACTTTTGACAGAATTTTTTGACGTGCCCTGTTCAACGTCAAAAGTCAATACACGGACATACAGTTTCTTTTAACATATATGTATCTATAACTTAACGGAACATTTTAATAAAGTTCTACCGATTCCGAAAGCAATGAGACTTATTAAAAAATAATCGCTCATTTGCAATGAGTCGATTGGTGTGTTCGTGTTAATTGGGGGACAGTTCTAAAATTATTTTAATAAAATCACCGAACTCTAGAGTGATAAATTATTATTAGAATCATTCCTAAACTATACTTGACGAAGCTCGTCTCGCGGTATACACTGTGGTGTTTCTTCCGTGGGATTGTTTACGTTGAATACTATTGCATTTCTTGAACTCACCGCATATGATGTCGAGAGCGGCGCGTTTCGCGTAAGGAACAACATCGAACCATTTGCCCACTTCCTTCTCGAGGCAGGAAATTAAGACGCTCGTCTCTTCCTTGACGGTTTTCAAGTAAGCTTCAAGGAGGCCACTGTGGAAGCATGGCGTCAGTAACTTCCTGCGGAGGTGCCATTTCTCACCTGAAAAAGATAACAAACATAATTTTTATTGTGACAGTTATAAGTGTATTGCTGTGTCCGCGTCAACGAGACCAAAAAATTAATAGTTTATATATTATAACAGAAATTCGCGTTCAAATTGAGGCTCTTTTCTTTAAATGATCCGAAAATTAGACTCACCATTATTAGAAAACTTGTAAAAATTCAAGGAACATTGGCGTTGGCATGTGTTTCAAACGATATTTTGCACTGGTATTCAAAATTAAGAATAAGAATTGGCAGTTTCATTATAATGCGCAAAAGATAAGACAAAAGTATTATTCTCGTACAAAAAAAAAAGAAAAATCCCCTTTCCTATCGACTGTTTGAAGGAGGATCAATATGTCCCTTTGGAATCTCGCAGAGATTCCCTTTCGACAAATTGCGGATTAATAATTGTTGACGACGCAACTCGCTTCAGCTTGACTTCGGACGTCGGCCGTGACTTGACACGTAGTGTCAACTTCCGCAGGAAGTTACTGACGCCATGCTTCCACAGTGGCCTCCTTGAAGTTTACTTGAAAACCGTGAAGGAAGAGACGAGCGTTTTAATTTCCTGCCTCGAGAAGGAAGTGGGCAAGTGGTTCGATATTGTTCCTTACGCGAAACGCGCCGCTCTCGAGGTGTTAAATCAATACTTATATATTTGAAATGAAATTATATTGCGTTAAACGAAGAAAACTTGCTTGAATGAAGTTATTTATATAGTTAAACGAGGGCTATGTTCCAAAATTTATTGCCAGCGCTGGAAATCTATGGTATACGTTACGTGTACTATAGATTTCCAGCACTGGCATTGAATTCTGAAATACAGCCGCTTTATATAGTTCAATCAAGGACAAAAGTTAAGATAAAAAATTGAAATTCTTATCAGAAGATTATAGATTGTTGCGTATACATATACGAAGTATATAAAGTTTTATTTGACACTTCTTTTTATCTATGTGGGCCAACGAGTCAAGAGTCATAAACGTGGATACGATAAACGGAACGAGTTCGAGAGGAATTTTTTTTTAGATTTACATAATTCTTGGAATTTTACTTTATTTATCGCATTCGTGATAGCATTCTCGTGTTTACGGAATAAAAATATAAAGATGTATGTCGCTTATGTCAAAATAACAGGATAAAGCTGAAATTTACAGAGATTGTGCACTTATATATCCCAAAAACCTGTGTTAAATTTGCGATCGATTGCCCGTTTCTGAGATATTTTCTTTAAAAGTTACAAAAATTGTATATACATATATAGATATACTTCCCATGTAAATATCATAATATGTATCTCTGCTCATGTACGGTAAAAATGAATGAAATTTTTATGGTACACTTCTATGACATCGAGAATTGCAATTACGGTTTTTTAAGATTTTCTGGTTATATATATATTTTTCAAATTTTTAATGATTTATTTAAACAATATCAAGTACAAAAATGGGACAAAATTGCGATTTTTACGCTTTTTCTGTCCCAATGATACCATGTTGTTTATGAATAATTTCTGAGATTAGCTTTACACTGTTTAATCAAGAAAACAAAATTATAGCTATCTGACATACATCTTTAACGAGAATGAATGTTTCAATACTGATTGAGAGTAACGTCAACAACTTTAAAATATTAATTAAATAATACATCTGCATCTGTATGTGTGCGCGCGGATTTTCGAAATACTGTACTTTGCATGGATTCGCACGAAGTTTAAAGTTCTCTTCGTATAATTTTTTCATTGCATTCGTGTACTCGACAGTTTTTTGCGTGTAAACTCAAGGTAAGATCGATTGCGAACGGTAATATCCTTATTTTTATTTATTTGCTAGTTTTAGTGGCAAGGTAATCTGAATGCTGGATTGATTTGCGAATCATCTTTTTCATAATTACTTTATTCTGAAAGCAATGTAATATCGCTTAATTAAATTTAACCGATATTTGCAATTTTAAGCAGTTGCCTGATCGTCGCACTTTATATTGTTCATTACTGTTAATGCTACATTTAGCGAATTAAACAATGCAATTTCGTGGGACGTGTAATAATTAAGGCAGTAACATGCAGGCAGTATTCCGCAAGAAAAATGATAAAGTGTTCTAGGGCTCATTTTAAGCAAAAAAGTTCAGATATACGCTATAAATCAATTCAGCTCAGTTATATAGACAAGTTTTTTTAAATATTGTAACAGGCGAGAAATATCAGATATTTATAACTTTTATTAAATAAATTTTATTACTTTATAATTTTGTTAGGTAAATATTATTTTCCTAATTATAATATTTATTCACAATTAATGAGATTTGTTCAAAATGTCCACTTTCTGCTTGTTAACATGCTGCTTATACTACAGCTACTTTTAATGTCATTATTATTGAAGAAAAAGATTACGTCATGAAGAATTTCTTGTAAACGTATAATCTTTTCATCAATCATCAATTTGAGTTATCTTTTTTTTAATAAGACAAAAAATTGTTTATTTTAAAGTGATTTGAATCGCGATCACTAAATGTAATGTCTAAAATATCTTGACATTAATTTATGATTCACGAATAATCATAAAAACGGAAAAAACACTTGTGACTTTAGTTATGACGAGTAAACGTAACGTCTAAAATAACTTGGCATTAATTTATGATTCATAATCGAGAAAAACACATCGACAGATGTGCCTGTTATTTTTATTGAGCCATAGCTATAAATAATTCATCGGTTTCACTTGCAGAGCAAAATTTGCATCTAACACGTAACAGAGCCGATTATTTAAGCGATAAAAGTGATGAATATTTTTAGCATCATCTTTTTAACCGCTAATATGTTTTTCTTCTGCAAAATCGATAACATCTATACGTTATCAGTATACAGCGAAACGGTCGTATATTCTTCGGCAAATATATACCAACGGAACACGAAGGTTCACTAAAATTTAAATGAGAAAGGGTATCCTAAGAACGTGCATTGTAGCCACGAGTTAAGAAAGTCGAACACATTACAATCCGCATACAAGACTTTTAGATATTCAAATATTTTCAAAGAGCACTAGGTAGTGACGCTGAAAGAACTTGTTTTCGATCCTAATCGAAAAGTCCGAATTTAAAATAAGTTCTGAACTATATACCCGTACGCACTTATCTCTTTTACGAGCAGAGCTAAGCTCGATTCGGAAATTTGAACATTGCAACATCGGAATCTCGCGATATCGCTTAACTCGTGATGCTACAAAGTTCAACATCATTACGAATGGCCATTGGCACACATCTCTCACGTGCCGCACACTTTTTGAGCGCGTGCCGGCAATTTCGGGTCTAAAGATGAAGTAAACATCTGGATATGATATTCTTTCGATCTTACAAAACTTTAAATCTCGCGTATTAATTTAGATTCTGATCAATTTAAATTTTAAATTTAAACCTAAATTCCGTAATTAAATTCTAAATTAAAAGTGTACTTTCAAAATAAGAGAAACAACAGGTTTTATTTTTATCAAGTATTTTTCCGCTTGAAGTCTAAGACGCTTAAGCGCCAATCATTATCGATAATCATATTAAAATGATTCATCTAAACGTCTGGCTCACCTATCGCACACGTGAATCTTTGTCCGAGTTTGAGCGTAGAAAAAAATTTCAATACGCAATTAACAGTTAAAAGTAGTAGTCCTGTTACCCTGTAGCAGGAATTAATTTAGGTTTTGATGTCGATGAATCGGCCAAGGTCCTGCCCACCTCATACTCGTGCATAAAATTTCAATATCTAAATAATCACAATTATTAGATAAATAAAAACACATAAATCTTTAATTTATCTTGAATTATTTGAAGCATTTCAGCAGCAGTTTTTACAGTTTAAAGATTTCGGACGTTATGATATGTTTCTCGGATTTTGCGTATTTAAAGATTTTCTTTGATGGGTTTAACAATCTGTCTATTATAGCAATAATTTTATATCTAATAACATGTATATATATGTAGTGACAATCCTTCTTTAGATTGCAAAACTATTTTTTGCGATTCAATATTTATATCAATTCTTGCGATCTATTATTTCATTCGATGCTTTATGCACGGAATGAAGACGAATGGAAATTTAATACGCCGCGCTCATTCGTAAACGAATCACGATCTATGAATCCATTCATTCGCGACGCAGTATTCATTGTATATACACTAGCGTTATTTATCCCATGCAAATCGCAAAAGCGCTGCAACGTAATTCGAAGTTGTCTTGGATACTTTATCCAAGACAGCTTCGACATACATGATAATTTCATAATCGTTAACACACGTTGACTGCTACGTGAATTTTATACCACAGTAGAATTTTCATTTTTATGATCATATAATAATAAATTATTGAGTAATATTGATTAAATAAGACTGTATTCTCATGAATATTAAGTTAAATAGCAGATTTTTTATCTTATTGTCATTTAGCTATCTGTGTTATCAGTGTCATCTGAAATTTTATATTAGACGATATTTATTTTTTACAAGCATTGTAAAAAATTTAGTAGCGTCGGTCATCAGTGACCATGGCTTCATTTAGGAAGACAGGTGCCAGTCAACGTGTAATCTTTATTGCCGTCGCAATGCGGCCGCGATTTGGCGAAACGTGAGTCACTTACCAGAGCTGGTTACCAGACCGGTATTTAACCAAGGCTTCAAGTATTGATATTCGAGACTCTTGTCGATGTGCACGCTGCTATTGAGCAGAGGTTGCACAGCCTCCGCTCTATAGAGAAAGATGAAAGGCCGCATACCGACCCAGATCAGAAAAATGTCGCCAAATTTATCCGCCCATTTCACCAGCTTCTGGAAGAACTCTGAAACAGATAAATCACCCAGCACATTTTAGACGAATCCGTATATAATCGCGTCCCAAGCCGTTTTAACTATCACTGAAAGTGAAAGTCCAAAAAGTTCAATCTTAGTAAAAATTTTTACTAGATTTCCCGTTTATTTAATAAACTGCTGTCGCATAATTGACAATTACACGATGCTTTCGGCGCTTCGCCCGACATACGCGTATAGCCACCGTTTACGATAAGAATTTTATTTAATAACGTAATCCAAAATATGTATTGTATTTATGAAGCTACGAATAAACGTTATTCCTTTTTCTACTGTACGCGATCTCGCTACAGTTGAACTCGGAAATAAAAGTATTTCGTAATTATAGTTTCGACAATTATCGCCCTTCCCTTGCCTCTCCGGCCTTCTCCGTTTCCCATCAATGCGCATTAATAATCTGGAAGCTCAAAAGCAAAAACCGCAAATAGAAATCTAGAAACCAATTATTTCCACTTATAACTGTTACTTTTTTGCTTGTTACTTCTACTGTCTATTGTTCCCTGCGAGTTCATCGACCCACGTGCGATCCAATTCTTGAAGGAATCATATCAAACTGATGAGATTAATTTGTTAACTGTCCTCGAAATTCCGCTTGCGATGTTCGGTCAATTTCGTGTTAATATCGCACAATGGAGTCTTTAGGTATAATCAATTCGCCAATGCACTTTAAAGATCATGAAGATGATTCCTCATGCTTTGTCATATCGAGATTTTCTCTACGTTAATTAAATTATGTTCCATAAATATTACAAAATTAATTAATAATTATTATTATTCTAAATTCATGTTTTATAGTATATATATATATATATATATATATATATATATATATATATATATAAACCATCTTGTGTAAAATATTCTGAGTAAAGTATGTATCAGAGCATTAAAGAATGGAAAAATCAAATGTCAAATAGAAAAATAGAAAAAAATTAAAGTGATTAAGAAACCTTCGCGTTCTCTTATTGTATTGAAAAATAATCTTTTATAATAGGTACATTAATGTATATATTTTCGACAGGATACACTCGCTGAATTTTTGTCATAATTGCAATAATACGTGACACGTGCATATTTGATAGGTATTAAATGCCTCGTCAAGAAGAATATCGAATATTTATTTTCGAAAATATTCGAAAATATTCTTCTTGACGAAGCATTTAATACCTATCAAATATGCACGTGTCGCGTATTATTACATTTATGACATTTTCCACGAGGATCATCTTCAACCATTCTCGCGGTCACCGACCCGCGACGTCGTGCAGAAATAGACCTTCTACAGCTTCGTGTCTGACCAATCATCGTGTTATTATCGCAGCTCTAGATCCGCTCTTACTGATGAGACCTTCGCGAGAACGAGAAAAAGAATGGCAATGAAAGAAAACAGAGAAGTAATGTAAATATATACATATAATCCGATACGGGGGTGGAAGAGAAACAAAAAGGAAGATAGATAGAGAGAAAAATAAAGAGGGGAAGAAATATCAATTTAGAACAAGCAATCAATTCAGAACGAGAAATGAAACCAGAACGTGATAAAAAAACCTGCGGGTATATATAGTTGCACAAAAAAAATAATACAATAAAACAGCAACGCGAACAATGCGAAATAACATAAATAAGAGTGAATAAGAATATTAATCCATTTTGAGGAGTCAGTTTATTATATAACGGAACTTTATCAATTTACTTTATTTTAATACAAAATTATGTTTTATGAATTAAAAATCTGTTCTTACATAATATACTTTAAAATACTCATCAGTGCACAAGTCTACATCACAGTCACTGCATTAAAAAAACTTGATATTTAGTTCTTAATATTCAAAGAAATCGCTTAAGAAAAAATATCAAAGGAACGTTAAATAATGGAAGAAATGATAATAGAAAGAAAGAGTAAAGATAGAAAAATACAGCATGGTGATAAAAAATCATAGTTAAGTACTTAAGAAAAGTTAAATATAGTTTATTTATCAAAGATGAATGTAAACAGTGAATCATCTAGTCTAGTAGAGAACTATTTTAACGAGATAACATCTTTTTTTTATAAGACGCTGATAAGAGAATAAGAGACAGACAGTTAAAGAAGCAGAGAGAGAGATAGAGAAAGAGAAAGAGAGAAGGAGAAGGACAGATAGAGAATTAAGAATGGAGTAATGGAGGAAGAGAGAAATCGCGCTGCACGTGCAGCGAGTTGACGGCCGAGAGGCTGACCGGACGTTGACCGGTTGAAAATGGACAGCGTAAGCCGCACGTGGAGGATGAATGCAAAAAGCAAGAGAGACAAAAGGGGGAGGACAAAGAGAGAGAGAGAGAGAGAGAGAGAGAGAGAGAGAGAGAGAGAACAGACAAAGAAGGAAAGAGAAAAGGCAGACAAAGAGGGAAAGAGGGAAAGAGAAAAAAGGCAGACAAAGAGGGAAAGAGCGGAAGGTGTTGTCGAAGACCTTGGCATATGAGACGCCAGGCGTCCTTCGGACGTGACGGAGGAGGACTCCTTGACGGCCTATTTCAGAACCGGATATTCATCCCCCTCATTCCCCCCGGAGCCGCTGTAGGGTACATCGCGAAATTGAATGAAGAATAAGTATGACATAACGCACTAAGTACAGTCCACGTGTGTTATATAAATAGAAGAGAATTAGATTGCATGTAGGATTTTAGCAAAAAGTGAATATAAAAGTTTTATTTAGTCTTCAAACAATTTTTTTTATTCGTTCAAGTTTTTGTATTTTTTTTTCTTAAAAAAAACTCCATCTGACCATTATGTAATTTTATTCCGCATTTTACACAAGAACTGTACACATGCGTTTTGAGATTAATGCTAACGAATTTTAACTGTCGGTAGTAATATATATATATGTGTGTGTATACATTTTTTTATCGTCTGACGAAATTGCCTGATTAATTTTTACCAGGTTATTGCTCAAGCATTTCCATTTCAATTCGTTGATCTCTGTAAGCGCGCAATGAGCGAAAATAAAATCGGAAAGAAAAAGAACTTTCAATCAAAGGAAAAGAACTTTCGATCTCTATAGACACTTCAGAGGCTAAAGGTTAATCGACACATATTACGCTAATCCCGCCTTGCACGATGTCAATAACAATTGGCCGACGACAACTTTTAGCATGGGTACATCCGCGCGAATCGCGTCTGCGTTGCCAATCGCTCCGTAATATTCCCTTGATCGTTATGAGCGCTATTTATCTATCATAGTAGATGCCCGAGCGAAAGCCGGGCCTCCAAGCGTCTAGATTCTACTCCCTTCTCGCGAACGAGGACGACGTCTGGCCCGGAATTATCAACCGACAGGCCAGTCTGCCACGTGGATTCTCGCGTCGAGACTTGGGCCTTTTTTCTCTTTTCGTTTCTTTTCTTTATTCGAAGCCCTGCCGTCTGCTTTCTCTCTTTTTATCCCCTCTCCCTTACGCTCAAAACGAGAAGGGTACGTAACGTCGCCCGCATACAAAATCGCATGCAATTACGCGACGCTATTCGGGCTATTCCGCCCGAGCGACCTCGACCCCGATTCTTCTTCTTCTTCTTCTTCTTCTTTTTCTTCTTCGTCTTCGTTTCTTTATGCGTGCGACGAGCAGGCAATTATCATTGGTGAACTGAGATACTTAGCTCACGAATCACACTTCTTTCCTTTCCTCATCTTTTATTGCGCGTGTATCTCTACGCGAAAGTCACGTATAATTGTTCGTCTTATATCGTAATCTATATCAATTTGATTGTCTTATGTCCATTTCTACCAATGTCGATTAACTTTAATCTCAGTTTAACTTTTTTTTCTAGTTTTTTTCTAGTTTTAAGAATTATATCTCTTTCTAATTCTTTCGGACATCAAGGGAACAAATGTATAATAAAATTGTGCTTTTTAATCTTTGAACGTCTGGAAAGCATATATCTGATTGTGAAGAAGAACTATATATACTGCCACTTTGCATTCAATTAAACGTTACATAACGGTTCGAAAACGGACTTGAACTTTTTTCATGCGTGAAGTACATTATAGTTATCGAGAGTATAATTCGCGTTGAGTTTCTTTATTTTTGCATGCTCTCGTAAATTATCTAGAAAGGAGAAACTAAATAAGGAAAAAAATATACAGGGTGAATTATTTAACTTCTTGCGACGTGAAATATATGTCTTTTACGAAATATCTTTCCTGTGTACGCAAAAATCTGTTACATCTTCTTCTTCGTATTGCACGAAATGATGGATCACAAGTAATATAGATATAGGTGCAATCCGAACTACTATCATTGAAACAACTATCATTGAATTTTTTAATATCGTTTATCATAAAAATTTATTTTTACGTCTAAGAGCTGATTTACTCCATGTACAAGGTTTCCTAGATACATCGGATTTTTCCTTAGTAAACAGTTTTTTGCAAGCTATTACTTATCGTTACTAACGGTGAATAAAATTAACTTGTTACCAGGGATGTATATCAGAGAAATGCGATTTGAAGTTAAATCCAAATGTTTTCGTCGATTTCTACATCTTCGACTGAATACCGTTATATTTAAGACTATCAAATTATTATTATTATATGAACATTAATGTAGTAAATATATCACAAAAATTATGAATTATGAATTAGTCTTTAAAATTTAACTTTTATTCTATAAGGAGAGGATCACTGATTTTGATCCTCTTGCACCTGAATCTCATCTGAATCTACATCGAAAATAAGTTGATCTGTGTCCGAACTGTGTTTGCGCCTTGTAAATAGTATTGTTTTATGCTTGAAATTTAGGGAGCGATTAGTAGTGTAGTTATAAGCTACAATTTTCTAACCGTTAGAACTCTTAAGGCCTTGGCACATAAAACTTAAGCAACAAAACTCAAGCAGTAAGCAAATCAGCCAATCACAATCAAGAACTTAAGGCACGGCCCTAAGCGGTAGCGAATGCATACTGTTGATTTCTTACTGCTTAAGTTTTTCTATGTGCCAAGGCCCTTACTATTTAGAACCGAATTTTCCTTGTGTTTCCCTCATTTCTTTCTTCACCCCAATCTCGTCCTTCCATCGCAGTCATTAATCTTTGTTTCTTCCTTTAATCTTGGAATTTTCTACCTAAGGTTGGAACGGTCGTTCGTTCGAATACTCTGAGAAAAATTTTCACCGGTTTGACCCACAGTTAAGCACCTTAACATTTTGGTTAGTGCCCTTTAAGTGAAAATTATCTTTGCGTAACTGAATATCGACAGAACTAATTGAGAGAATTGACTATAGTATAACTTAAAAATCTTTAAAATAGAATAGCTAATTACGATTTTTAGTTACGCGATGTTATTTCTAGTCCAAACACATAAAATTAGGGTTACAATAGCCAAATAATTTGATTACTAATCGTGGGCCCCGTCTTTTTTTCCCCAGAGTACGGATCAACTTATTTTTGACGTAGATTCACCACGTGCAAGGGAATAAAAATCGGTGATTAGTCAAACGTGTCCCTTCTTTGTTAGTGATCATATAAAAATAATGAAAATTTTTTTCTATTGAACAATTCCGCATAATAAAAAGCTCTGCAATGACGCAATGACTCTGGCAAAATTTATAAGTACTCACGAATGGACGAAACTGGTCGTCCATATTATCTCAATCAGGTCGCGCATATATCTTATCCGACGCACGGCGCCGGTCGTGCAGTGGCCGGCACGTGTTTGCCCTCAATATCTCTCGTTGCATTGCACTCTCGTTGCAGAATTACCGGCGTGAATTTTGCAAGCGCCAAAAGTCGCCGAGTTAAATCCTCGAACGGGTTTGTGGATTGAGCAATGTAGATATAAGACTCGTCGTGAATTTTCACTTCGTCGATCCATTGATCGGTCTAAGAATAAAACTCACTAAAGCGTAAAACTATCATTTAGATTTTAGAATGCCTGAGAATTCGTAATGCAATAAATCGGCGATTGCATTACATCACAACGTACGAATGGAGTGCAGTGATTAATTGAGGAAGAATTCCGCTCGACTGCTAATCACAACTCGTAATGATTATTTTTTTAATATTCGAAGTAAGATGACTTCATTTTTAATAACCCGAGAGATAACGTAGTGATTTATATATATTAATTATTTAAAATATAGATAGATAGATAGATATCGTATAGCCATGAACTATGCCAGTACATTCTTGATATAATGTTGACGTAGCATTTTCCATCTCAGAAAAGAAGAAAAGCGAATGTTATAGCTCATTACTTAATACATAATATTTGCTTAGTCTATTAATTTCAACTGGAAATTTAAAGAGCAAATTCTCTCAAAGATATCGTTAAAGCAGATACAAAGTCGCACCCAACTGTCTTTCTCTTTTTAAATATTTGTTCCTTAACAATAGAATATTGATCCGTTCCTTTTTGAAGCTAATAAATCCTGTTTATCTTGCTTTTTTTTTACTTTAACGTTTCTCAAGATATTTTTACGCTGATTTATGTGACAAAGGAATCCTTTACATTTAAAAAAGTGCAAATGTCTCACCTCGATAAAGATTCATTGCTTTTCAAAAGCGTTACATTTAGGTCAAAAGACTGATTTAATCTATTATACTTAGGTCAAAATGCTTCAATGTGAGGCTTTTAAGATCAAATAATTAAGCAAGAAAGTTATTTTAGTTTAATCTTATTTAAAAAAAAGAGCTATTTATGCTTGTTGAAAATCATCACTCTATGAAAAGGAAGAATAAACATTTAATTTGTTACAAGGCAGAATTTGTCAGCTGTTTCATTTAATACTGTTTGTTAATTATATATTATATAAGAAACATCTTATACGTATTGATAGTTATTGTAAATTAGACAATCTAGACAAAATATTGTACATTAAACAAATCGTACGTGACTTTATCGGACGAATTTTTAGATTCAATCTTCTCACTTTGTGCGAAAGAAGCACTTTTCGATTTACTTTTATTAAATAATCATTTCCTTTCCGACTCATCCTATGTATACGAATTAAGTTACGAAGTACAGTATTTTTTATTATTTCCTCCGTGATATTTTTAAGACGTTTTTTATTCTTCTCACTCTTTAGAAAATAACGTCGTTTCGATTTTTGTATACGGTTATACGCAATTTCCTTCCGTAGCTATATTTCTTCAATATATCCGGTAGATAACGGCGGTATCGACGAATATCGTTTACATCTATTTTCAGAAATAATCAGCCCAGCTGATACTTACGACGGTGATAATGCATACATCAGCGAGTCGTTATGTTATACAAATACCGGCTCATTATCGGTGGCTATCGCGATACTTTGACGCGTTTCGACGGAGTCAATCACGCGTCGCGATCGCGAAAGGGCTTACCTTCTTGAGAGCAGTTGAGCTGATAAGCGTTGCCGATGAGAGGCAGCGCGGTGGGATAGAGCACCTTCCTCAAGGCGTAAAGGAATTTTGCGCGTTGCACTAGCAGGACTCCGAGAAGACCGAGCAGGCAGGAGAATAGAAAAACGGTCATCCAAGACCCTCCTGTCACAAATGTCGCCGCGATGTTCATGTTGGATGATGCTGTGCGACCGGTACGCGCTCGATCGTCTTCTCAATGCTCTCTCGTCGATTTCCTCTCTCAGCAGGATGCTCGCCGAGTGATATTTTTCACCCGACTTCGACTTCGTGGACTTCTTTAGAAAAGATCGGCAACTCTTCTCGAGATCTAAGGAAAAAATCATATAAGAAAGATTTAGTCAGAGTTCTCTTAACTTTCGTCTTGTTTTCGTAAGACTCAACGTCTCTTACCGCGGGCGATCGTAGAACTAGTCGAGAGATTCTGATCCTATCGCGGAGGTGTTCTCCGACACTCTGCGCGAAGGATGTGTTTTTAAACACGAATGAGCCTTCCTCGGAAAATGAAGTGCGGTTACGCGATCGCAAAGTCCATCGGAGACCGCGAAAGGTTGAAGCACCGATTTTTCAACCCTGCGAGCGGACCAGTATAGCCGTGAGACTGATGCTTGCGCTGTGATGTCCCGTCACACCCTCCAGTTATAATGCACGATCAGTGCGGAAGAGATGCCCTTATATATACTCTTGGAATGTCTACCAGCTAAGCTTCCAATAGAACGTGTGTGTGTGCGCGTGTTAAGCTATGCGGTGCCGCCTTCTCTTTCTCTCTCTCTCTCTCTCTCTCTCTCTCTCTCTCTCTCTCTCTCACTGCACGGCCAGATCCCCAACACTCTCACCTCGAGACGATGATTTCCACACGGTGGAAAGAGAGGGAAGCAACGAGAGTGGAGCGCGGAAGGACGGTCATTCGTTGTCACGCGTGAAACTCCGCGGCGAGAAATCGCGAGAGACATAAAGAACGCACGGAGGGCAGAGGGGTTCTTCCTATCTCGAAAAAAAAAAAATCGAGTTTATCGAAGAAAAATGTGTGCGACGTTTGGTGATAATTAAAAATATCTCTGATAACAGTAAAGCCGGCGCGTGCACGTTCGCGCCTGTTGCCCAGGTGTCCACGGCATGGTCTTCTTCTTCTGTACATTTATTTTCTCTCGAGACACCTGAAACACACGCGGACGTGTATGGAGCGTCAAAGAAGCATATGAGCAATTCCAGTCAAATCAGACGAGAAATAATTTAAATCGATCAAAACTTTTTTCACGTGAAATGTACATAAAATAATGAGATACGTATTTTTTATTTGTTCAAAAAATTTTTTTTGCGGAAGTTATAAGCAATATACAAAAAATGAAGAAGTTATCAACTTAAAAAAATAATATCTCTGATTACATTTGTCATAGAGAAATGTTCAAAAATGCATTTTAAAGCTAAGGAGACAATTAAAGGAAAATAAGTTAAGAAATTACAAATTCTAATTGTTGTAAGCAATTAAAATGTTTAATTACTTATAATTAATTAATTTTTTCACCCAAAAGTACACTTTTTAAAAATTTTTGGAAGCTTCGCAGCAAGGAGGATCCGCGGGAGGCCAAAGCACGGGACCGAGCTCGTATCCCCGGGACCGGCGTGAGAACGCCGATCGGTTCACCTCGCTAGGCCCGGCACGTCAGCCAAACCCGCTTCCCGACTAAGCTCGACACGCCCTGCTCCTCAGAGCCAATCCTTATTTTGAAGTTACGGATTCAATTTGCCGACTTCCCTTACCTACATTAGTCTATCGACTAGAGGCTGTTTACTCAGAGAGAGAGAGAGAGAGAGAGAGAGAGAGAGAGAGAGAGAGAGAGAGAGAGAGAGAGAGAGAGAGAGAGAGAGAAAGAGGGAGAGAGAGACTATTTGCGTGTCGTATTACATATGTCCTCCGGGGCGAAGTCCGGGTAACCAGCTAGTTTTTTATATATTTTTATTAATAACTGAGGCGCCGTGTTCATGTTTCTGGCTCGACCAAGCAGCGCGGCGCATCGATTTCTTCGGAAATTTTTTGTAGGAAGAAGTACAATATGAATGACATAACTTATAATGTTGAATATAATTAACATTATACAAATCACATTTTTGTTATGAATATTATATTTTAAAAGTTGTGTAATATTTCTAAAGTAAATCGTTATTATATAATTTGACCGTTAATTTTCCTTTTCGTTAGGATTTTCCGTAGCGAATATTATATGTTTTTCACCGGAAAGTTCCTATAGGCCCAAACTCCGCGCTCTATAGTAAGTTTCTCGGCCTTTAAATTTATAAGTGACTCACAATCAGCTGGTTTGTAAGATGGTGTTTATTTCAATATACTTTTGCACTTGAAGCAAGTAACACACGTGTCACGCTATTACCTTTTCATCTTTTGTGGAGTTCAACAAAATTGCAGTTTTAACAATGTATAAGTATACAGTAGGAAATATGTATAATGTAAATAGTGTACAATCTTACACGGAAAGAACGGTTTTGCTGAAGTATCTAAAAATGTAGCTAGATTAAGATTTAAAAATAATTTTGTTGGATTATTAAAATTATATAGAACACTCAAACTGATTGCTAAAATGTCAAAATTTTTTACAGTATTATCATCATACTTCAACGACCTACTATAATTATTTTGATAGTGTAACAAAATTATTGTGTATCTAACAGTGTACAATCTTAGTGTATAAACTTAATTCTGATAATTGTATGTATATATGATATTTGCAGGGTTGGAAAGTAACGCGTTACTGTTACAAGTCACTTTTTTGCAGTAATAATTTGGTAACGGCGTTATTTTTTTTCGATAGTAATTGTAACGGTAATGCATTTACATTTTTGGGCTAACGATAATGAATCGATCAGTTACTTTAATCGTTACTTTAGGCCTTTTTTTTAAATTAACAAAATGGCGTCCAGAAAACGAAAAATTTTGAAAAATTTGAGTTATTTGTGGACGCCATTTTGTTAATTTTATTTTTATTTTTAATTTTTTAGGTATAATCAATAGAGGGAAGCCTAAGGAGAAGAAATATTCCTGAAATTTGTTAAAACCTTTATCCGTTCGACTGAAATCGTGGTAAAACCGTGAATTTGACAGTTTTCTTTATTATATTGGAACGCCGATATTATTGATCTGGGAATAACTTTTAATGAATTTTCTCATTTCATAATGTTATAATTAATACCCTTAACAATAAAAAAGTTTTATGTTCATTTGCGGTCTTGTTATAAACAATTAAACACGAGCCAATTTCTGCATTTTCAACCCTTCCTAGTCCCCTTAATCGAACTAATTTAAGTCGAACTGGAGAAATTTTAATTTTTAAAATCTGAACTTTGTAATTTCGAAATGTTGAATGACTATTCAAATATTAAGAAATCTTTTATTAAATACAACACACTACTTCCAAGTAGTGATTCGTTAGAGCACTTATTCAGCGTTGGAAGTTCCATACTAACACAATAAAGAAGATGTCTTCATGACGATACGATAAAGCATCTATTAAAAGTTAATAAAGCTGATCTACAATCAGCACCTAAAAGTTAATAAAAACCTATTTTTTGTGAAATTCAACGAGTTTGTTTATTTAACAAAAACCATTAAAATCGTAACTTTTTATCCTTAACTTATCTTTAACAAATTGACGTACAGTTGGACTTGTTAAATTTAGTTTTTTATTTAAATTAACCAAAGTAACGAAATATTAAAAAATTGAATCTATCACGTTTCTCCATAAAATAAAAAATATGTATTTTCAAAATAAAATAAAGAATAAAATATATATAGTATTATTTTAAAAATTGTTTAAAGTGTACTTTTTGGTAAGAAAAATAATTAAACATTTTAATTGCTTATAACAATTGAAATTTGCAATTTCTTAAATTAAACTTTTTTTTTATTGTCTCCTTAGTTTTAAAATGCATTTTTGGAGATTTTTTTACGACAAATATATATTAATTTTTAAAGTTTACGATATATCTTCATTTGAAGGATACATTTTTGGTTGCAAACGCTCAAAAATGTAGCCTTAAAAATGAAGATATATCAAGGAATTTTTCGGAATTTTTAAAAAGAAATTGTTGTACCCGATCAATTTTTTGTTTGTATAAGTGTTGATTAATATTTTAATGTAAGATATGATTTTTTGCTAATTTTTTTATTAAAAGATTCGTTTGCAGATCTCTTTTTTTTTTGTTTCAAAAAATCTTTTTTTCCATGACGACCATCCTAAAGCCGTGATCAGACTACAGATTGGGATTGAGATTGGATTGAAATTTGACCAATTAAAGCAAAGTTCGCTAAACTTGAAGTTATTTTCTTTATTCTGATTGATTAAATTTCAATCCAATCTCAATCCCAATCCGTAGTCTGATCACGCCTTAACTAATCTCTGGGTAATCTGAAACAAAAAACTAAAGTGGATATATCTTCACGTGTGTGGCGCTTGAACTAGAACAAAGCGAAAAGAAAGATTAGAAAGTAACAAAGTGTGTGTTGTTCCAAACATTAAACATCGATTTTTTGACAAAAATTGGCCATATTTTTTGCAATAACAAAAAAGTACAAGCTGTAATGAAATATAACAATTAATAAGGAAAAGGCCAATAATCGAGCAATATTATAATGGATGTTAATTTATATAATTATTAATCACATATGGGTAAACAAGCCGTTGTTTACATATATGTGATTAATAATTATATAAATTAACAACCATTATTGCTCGATTATTGGCCTTTTCCTTATTAATCGTTATATTTATACGAGCGTGCTAGTTTATTTAATGTAATAAAATAATTCTAGTTTATGGCAGAAAGAGACTTTTCCCGTTATAGAAAAGCTGTTTTATATTTCCTGAAAATTTGAAGTTAATTGGACTATCCGTTCTCTAGATAGATGAAAAAATATTGTTTTGAGAAAAACGCGTTTAAAGTTTTAAGTACAATACAAAATATAGCTTTAAGGAAAATTGTATTGCTTATATATTATATTATATTATATTATTAATTGTATAACTTCTGCAAAAAAATATTTCAAACAAACCAAAAAATACGTATTATCTTATTTTATGTATATTTCACGTTTCAATCAATTAAAAAAATACGATGTCATTTCTCTCTGATTTGTCGTCGAATTGCTCATATCGACGACACCATAACTGCATTTTCGCGCAAGAACGTGCTGATAATGTAGATTAGGAGATTAATAATAATATATTATTCATACGTTTTTTTACAAGATTTAATATCTATAATTAATTAGAGAAAAGTGTCATTTACGTTCTGGATTGGATCTCGGTAGCCATAATAATAATAATATTATGTAAATTTTGTATACTTTTTTAAAATTCAGTAAATTGCGTGCCGATTTCTTATCGGTCTTTAAAACATAGATGTTTGTTGGAACAGTACGTCCACATATTTAAATTAAATCGATAAATAATCAATTAAAATTTTGATTTAAGGATGCTAACAAAAATCGCTGTAAAGAATCTATTGCGTAAAATATCAGCCAGGGTTCAAACCTGTTTTTTTCTCTCTAATTGATTATATAACATAATGATTTCACTTATTATTATTTAATGTCACGTGTATATACATGGTACAATGTTTATAATAATTCCTATAAAAAAAACTTGGTGAAAATCAAAGAAAGACATCAAAGTGAAACAAAGTACTCATTTGATGCACCTTAATTGTTGCAAACATGTTTTACCAGACTGCGAAGGCACGTAACGATTGCGAAACTCGAAAGTGAACGCCGTTTTCATGTCACAATTCTTACATTCATAAGGTTGTGGTACGCGATATTTATAGCTTGCGTTCAGGTCAATGTACTAATTCACTTTTTGCGAAAGGAAGAAGAAAGAAATTTTTACACGCAATACGAGTTTTTGCCGAGAAGAGAAAAAAAAAGAGCGATATGTATTCTTACTTATACGTATCTTGTATTTAACCCTTTGTAATTCCTGGTGACATTATTGTTACAAACCGGCAAAGTTTCCATCAACATTCTAAATCATGAATTTATCTGTTGTAAATCAATTTAAAATAGTTGTCATATTTTTTATTTTTGATAACATGAGTTACAAAGGGTTAATTAGCCTTATCACGCCATAAGTAATCTGAAATGATGAAAGAACGAAATTGCGACTCACAAAGTGTGTCTTCACGCGTGATGTTACTTCATGATCTCATACGATTCCCAAATTAATCGCGAAATATCTTGCAGCTACCAGAAGACAGGCGGATCGAGGGTGAAACCTTTACTGTTAATTTACTGTCTCCGCTATAAACACTCCGACCGCGATAAACACTCCTGGTCACAGTGACACTACTAGTAACTTGTCTAGAAAATCGTTACTGACGACGTTCGCATATTACATTGCGCGTCTAGATCGCGTGTGGGCTTGTTACTTTGCTCATTATTTTTTCCTAATCCATTATTCATGATCCGCAGCAGTGACTTAGTCATAGATTTAACTTTTGTATCCAACCGCGTATATAAAGGAAAGATTTAGTTGCTTTTGAATAGCTAATATCGACCCAATTTAATTAAACCGATTAATTATTATACATGCTATGTAAACATGTTTAGCAATGCTACATCTAAATAAGAGCATTGATTCACTGGGTCGACAAAGTTATTTCGGCAAAACAAAGATATCGATTTGACGAAATTATCTTATCCACTTTTTGCGAAATAGCATATTTTTTATATGAGCGTTCATCGCAATATAAGTCAAAACCATGTGACCGTTATGTCACCATCGTGCGTATTTTTCATAGCTTGTGAGTGATTTTATTGGTATAAATTTTATATCGTGTGTATGCTACGATTTTATTAGCTAATAATTTGTTTTTGATACATTTATCACAATTATTCAGAAAGAAACATAAGTTCACTACATGGTTCTAAATCAATGGTGAAATTCTGCGATAGAATCCACAGAATTTTGTCATGCTCATGAAATTCTTTAAAAGACAGTTACGTGCCTTATCTGTTATTTTGCCTGCCACGGGAATGCCTGGAACGTCGCTTTGCCCTTGTCGACGGAAACTTACGAGAGAAACGCATGAATACGATAATAAACATGGAGTCCGAGCGTAATACAATACGATTTTAACAATAATGGAAAATTTTCTTCGCCAGTAAATATAAAATAATATCACCAAACTTTCTTGACCATAACTGGCAAATTTATTAATAATAAAACACAACGTTCGGTCACAATACAATTTTTCCCGTTTTTCATCGCAACATGCCGTGTCCGAAATCACTTCGCACAATAGAGACGGCTCATCACCAGTTTATCTTGAGAAACGCCTGGGGTGAATTTTATACCCCAGTATCGAAAAAATGGTAATTTTTTAAAATAGGGCCCTTTCCGAATTTGAAAAGTATTAGTAAGAAAATATTCTTTGTTGTAAGAAAACTTACTTAAAAGAAGTAAAATGAAATAAGTAAGTGCTTTTCTTGGCTGTAGAATGATTATTATTTTTCTGTGTGTATGTATCTATAAGAATTTAAGTAATATTTGTGTACATAATTAATTTTTCTTTTGAGATTATTTTAAGATTATCGCTGTACGTTTCCACAGATTAATGTTTTATCGCTTATTCGATGGAGGCTGATAAAATTTTGCGATCACATTTTTCAGCAACGATCAGTCAAATCGATGAGTCGACATAATTTTTCGCAGCTAAGTTCTCGAGTTACAAACAATGATACGTGAGAAAGATATAAGAGGCGATAATATTAGGTAACACGTCAACATTGCACATAAGCTAACTCCACACTTTACTTTGCCAGCATCTCAGTTTCAAAGTCTCGTGCGACGTGATAGATTTGCTGAAGGTAAATGAGCAGAGTTATTTTAATACATTCCTATCACGTGCGACTCGTAGTATAATTGACGTAAATAAAAACGTCGGTAAAGGAGAATCAAAAAGATGAAAATGTATCAAGATTAATCCAGAAGTACCGGATTTTTTTGTATAAATGATCACTTGGGGTAATTTTTCCACCCCATTAAAAGTCATTGTTATTAATTATATATTGCATATTTTTTATTGTTCTATTAGATTATAGCGCGCGCCTTGTGATGTTGTTTATTTGTTATTATCTATGCAAAAGACATTTGTACACTCGATCAATCAACTGAATCGAGACGACCAATCACGTTCGCAATAACACGGCAACAATTGCAAACGCGATTCGGCCAACTTCAGGATTTCATACCGCTTTTATAAGAAGGTTTCATACCGCTTTTATAAGAGGATACTTTACTAGTATTTAAGGACAATATGTGTATAAAGTTACTTAATATTTTCTGAAAAAAAGTAAGAAGAAACAAAAAAAATATTTAAAAACGAAAGAAAGAACACGGCAACAATTGCAAACGCGATTCGGCCAACTTCAAGATTTCATACTGCTTTTATAAGAGGTAACGTTTTCTGAAAAAAGTAAAAAACAAAAAAATATTTAAAAACGAAAGAAAGAAGCACATTAAAATTACTGTCACGTAAGCTTTACTTTTTCGGTAATAATTCTTTACAATAGGGCCCTTTCCGAATTTTGATATTTTCTTGAGGCTCTCTTGGTAAAAAACCTTTGTTGTGACTTCGACAGTGATAATCAATCGGGGGATAATCAATGAAAAATATGCTCTACCTATTTTTTTTACCAATTGTTTTCCCTATTTTTTCCGACATGCCGGAATACACACACACACACACACCTATATAAGTGACGCGCTTTAAACAGTTAAATACTTTTAAAGTGCGTCACTAACCTCCCCCTCATGTATTTTGATATATTATATAGAATATATTGACGCGTAGGGAAAAGAAGACGAGGAATGTACTACGCGACGAACAAAATCATAAGAACGGTATTGCGTAGAAAGGAAAGATATCAGGAACAGGAAAATTCTCAACGTGAAGGTTCAAGCATATTATCTGACCTCCTAGCTAGATTAATGAAATAAACTTTTTGAATCTGTCAAAAATATTTTAATTCAAAATATATAATTTTGATGCTATTTCTATTATTATCTGACCTCCTATATAGATTGATGAAATAAGCTGTTTTTCGTATCACGGAAATTCGATACCCGAAGAACGATCAGCATTGCGTAGAAAGGAAAAATATCAGGAACAGAAAAATTCTCAGCGTGAAGGCTCAAGGCAGAACAATGATCGTCTTTTTTAGAGAACGCGCGTGCAAGAAAAAATACGTCACATGATCATGCGCTGACCACGTAGTCATGAATAACTTCGTGCCAGAAAGCATTCCCATGAAATTGGCAACAATTATGCGCCAGAGTAACGTCGCCTCTCCATTATTTTCATGAGTGCGGGATATCTTTTTAAACATATATTTACCCTGTTTTATATATAATTCAATTTCGGAACCGATTTCCAAAAAATCGATAATAAAAAATAATACACATCATTGCTATCTCCGGAAAATTCTACCCTCTCCATTATTTTTATGAACGCGGGATATCATTTTAAACATATATTTACCCTGTTTCATATATAATTCAATTTCGGTACCGATTTCCAAAAAATCGGTAATAAAACATAATACACATCATTGCCATCCCCGGAAAATTCTACCCCTTTTTCATATATAATTCTTTAAGATTTGGTTGAAAACTGTAGATTTGCATAGCGGACAAACATACATTCATTTATATATATATATATATATATATATATATATATATATATATATATATATATATATATATATATAGATAATGGTGCGTAACTACAAAAGAAAAACTTTCCTTAAAACGGATAAGGTAGACATATCCAATAAAATTGTATTTAGAGCGATTAAAAGAATAAAAATTGAGCGAGAATCTTTTCGTAAAAACAACGTTAGACTTTGGAATAAATGTTCGGGCTCTCACTCGCTACTGTAAAAAAGTGACCTACGAGCAACTACTTGATTCTGCGATTCAAAAATCGTCACCAAATTTTTATTTAAAAAATACACGTCAAGTTAAATACATGAGTTTGTCTTAAATTATTGAGTATTTTCTATTTCACACGCTGCCGAGGATAAAGTAAAGGCCCCAAATAAAAAAAAAAGATTAAAGAATTAAGACGACAAAAGAAACTTATCACATTGATTTTACAACGGACTCAAAATCAGTTTGATGCCACCGTATATAAAGAAAAGTCAGCTCTACGCAGGAAACTTGTCAAAAAATCTACACAAAGTCCCTACTACTTCTCTGACTCCAACGACTAGGCAGTTTTTTCAATATTATATATTAATAATAAATAATATTATAAATAAGTATAGAAATTAATATAAATAATGTGTAATAAGATCAACGATTCTAATTATGTTTTTTTTAATAGCAAGGTTGAAAGGTTATACCATTAAAATTTTAACCAAATATCTTTATTAGTATTTTAGTAAACTTGAAAAAAGCGTTAAAGTGTGGACACATAGCCCCAGTCTCCCCTACGCTGAGGAAAAAAATTTGTTGAAAAACGCAAAACGTGTTTCATTTAACTAAAATATTTAGTCCGATACGTTCAACTAAATATTTAGTTTAACGTTTAACTAAACATTAGTTGAATTAACTAATTCTTGATTAAAAAATTTTCATGGTTGACATGATTGAATTATACCTTTTTTTAGTGCAACTTAATAATTGTTGAATTAACCACTGGATCAACAGCTATAAAAATTTAGTCCATATACAACCAATTTTTTTTCTCAGTGTAAGAAATAAATATCGAAATCAGGGCAGCTGGAGCTTTTGTTGTGATCAATTTTATTTTTATATTACTCGTTTTCTTTGAGCAATCTAATTTAATCGCGGTTACGTTATATTTGTGGAATCGATCGTTGGTTAATCAACTCAATGCCAAAGATATCCTTACTTATAAATAATAATCAAAAGTTATCTTCACGCACGTCATCAGGTTTGTCCCTGTACTTATTTGATCTTTAATCTATCTGACTTCTGCGGGTAACTCCCCGCCTAAAGTTTCGATTAAACTTCTTAATCGAAGTTCCACGTGTGATTTTCGTCGGTTATTTACCCAGACTACCATTCGCCGGATGACAAATTGACGTTTGGGGGACAAATACGTGAATCATTACATCATTAACAACATGGCCATCCGTTGCCATGCGCATCTCATAAGATGTGACGTAAACGCCAGCTCTCCCACACACGAGCGTGGGTGATACGCAAATGATCGGAAGATAGAGAAACATACGATTTTGAACTTTGTAGATTGCCATATTTCTTGAAAGTTCTAAAAAGATCAATCGATATTGTTCTCCGTCTTTATCTGTTACCGGCGCTGATTACCCGTGATCGGAGGGATGCAAATTTCGCTACGATTGCGCGTATAATTGCCGTATCAATTAACCTTCCACGATGTCACGGTACTCTCCGTACTCTGTATATTGCTTCATACTAATTATGCGATTCATGCACATAGCAGAAGATGAGAGTTGGCAGCGGCTTAAAGATATAGTTTCGATGTAATTAACGTTTAAGCGACTTGCGCGTAATTTGCAAAATTTGTTATGGTATGGTAGTAATTATTTTATTATTTATTTAATTAACTTTCCAAGTTTTTTTTCTCGAAAACAAGGCCTTATTCGAAAAAATGTATTCTATTATATCGACTTATTTTGAATAAAATCTATGCCTTCCCGGTTGTATTTTGTCCCATCCTGTATAATTTTAAAATCTGAATTATTTATGAAATCAATATGACATTAATACCTTTTTAAAATTAATTAACTTTAATATCTTATCTAATATTTTTTAAAACTAATTAAGAATAATTAAAATCTTAAACATTTTAACCCTCGGAGAACACACAGGGTCAATTTGACACATCGCAGCCTATAAGATGTTCATAGAAATAAAAAATTCGTCGAAAAATACAAGAAATAACTGAGTCTTAGCCACTTTGAGGCCGCCATATCGGACCTGCCATTTTGAAAATTGATCATTGCGTCAACCGTCGTTAGGAGACTCGATAATTATCATCTAAACTCATAATAAGCTTTAAATAAATAAGAGATATTAGCGAAAAACTCTAATTTTGGGGACATTTTTACGTTCTAGCCGCCATTTTAGAAGAAAAAGTCATCAACATGAATATCAAAAAATTTTCTGTTGAACTTCAACAATTTTGTGCACCGAAGGTTGAGCGATATTCCAGATTTCTGCGCGATTTTAGTCCGAAAAAAAATTATAAACATTAAAAATAAACAATTTTTTTCATTTCTTTGTACAGAGGCCGCCATATTTAATTTTGTAGTTGGAAATTCTCTATTGTGAGTCCAAATTCTGTTGAGCACACCCGAAAATATAAGGAACACTAACGTTGATCCATTTATTCCTTTATTACAGGCATGAAAATGAGGTTCAAAAACATGTTGAAAAATCAACGATCTTCGGTTAAGAAAATGAAATTAAAGTATAATCGTAATTATGCGGGATTCTTGTTTATCACGACGACCAGAGTCGGCATTGCGATCTCTTTCGCGAATAATAATAGAAGTACATTGCATGGTAACAGTATAAGATAGTATATAAGTATAACACAGTATAAGATAGTATATAAGATAAGAATAGTACTTAATAATTGTTTTTGATAAGAAAGCTTCGATAAACACATCGAGAAAACATCGATAAAAATAATTCCTCAAGTTTTTCCGTGAGCACTTGTTCTTTGAAGTTTGAACGATAAACCACTCGTTTCTTTTAGTGTGTGAATGGTGTGTCTCAATTTTATTTCATGTAATAAAGAAAGAAACTTTTTTATATAATACTCGAACGTAATGCTCAAATATATTAGATAGAATATACAGTAGAAGCGATGAATAATGACTTCGTAATAATAAAATAGATCTTACATATTTAATTAAAATTACATTTTTCAGAAATTTATATATTTCTATATTTATTTATCTTTATTAAACTCTATCTTTATTTAACATATTAACTGCAATTCGCACTAGCCTGATTTGCTTAAATCACAGTTACAAAGAGATTCGTAGGACATACTTAATAAAATTGACAGTGGGGTTGACTTCTGGGGTAAGAATAAAAAATTAATCGAAAAAAAACTGGCGTTTTTTTACTCGAACGTAACAATTAATACTTAACGTCATAATTAATAATTAAATATTTAACACATTTGCAGTCACTGACATAGTTTTACGTTATTTTAAGATCTAGCTAGTTGCTGCTAACGTAATTTTACGTCATTTTTAAATCTGTGCTGGCTGCCGCTAACATTGAATTTTACCTTATTTTATATATATTTTATATATATTTTATATATATTTATAGAAAGGTAGATGACTTTATGATTCTATGAATGATATGAAGTACTATACCAATCTAAAATATTGATATTTAAAACAATACCTATTAATCTAAAATTTTGAAAAAATATAAGATGTAATGCAGAGAAAATGCAAAGAATATAAATGTTTATTTATGTAGAAGTCTCACATATAAATTTATATTTTTTTAAACAAATTTTATTATTATTACAAGTAAGAACTTGGCGGTGTAGAAATAAAAAATCAAAGTTGATAGAACTACCATCGACCGACTAGACTTTCGATTTCGGTGCCAAGTTCAAGAATTCTAATCTGTAAGAATGAGTATAATTAGAGTTCCTCCAGTAAGAGTTAAGACACCGCCTGATGACGCTTGATTGGTCCGCTATTTACTGAGGAGAAGTTAGTGGGAATGGGACGAAACACAACATCCCGTGAGAGTGGGGAGGCTATCTCTCTTGATCGTTCGCATAATTGCTTGTTAATGGCGGACGGTGTCCTAACTCTTACTAGAGGAACTCTAACAGCGTTGTCAAGTTTTCTCTATCACACAGCTTGAATGATAGAAGTATTACATCTTGATTTTTCTAAATAAACTACGCGTTGAAATGGCTTGGAAACATACATTCAATACGATATACATTCAATACGATATATTACACATACATTTATTTGCGTCTTAATATTTTAAATATATATTTTTGTTGAAAATAGATATGGAGAATCGGGTTTCTCAAAAGAGAGTCCATTATAAAAATGTGGAACTTTGATATTAATTTACGCAAAAATGAGCCGGTAAAAAAATCTGAAAAAATTCACATGCAACCATTATTATTGTAAAGAAAATTATATTATAAATTTCATACGCTGTTCTTAACATTTTGCATTCTCCTCACAACCTTCTTAAGTAGGTATATTAAAATAAAATTCTATCAAAGTAGAGTCTACTTAAAAACAACTAAAGAATATAGTTTTATTACTTGCCTTTCGCGAAAGATATATGACGTGCCTTGATACATTTCCGCTAAAAAAATCTACTTCTGTTAGGAATCTGTCATTAAAATAAAAAATTATGAGATATGCTGTGCTTTATTCGTATGTGAGGAAAGAGCCGATTGTACGGTAAATCGAAGATGAAGTATGGATTTCATGCCGATCGTATCTTGACATTATCCCGTGTACGTTCGCACGTACGCACATGTATACGGCATAAATATATAGCATATATATATATATATGTTCGTTTACCATCTGAATGTCTATTTGAATGTCTGATCTTTTCGCCGAAGGCTGTCGCCGATACACGTATCTTGGAATATATCTTGATCTTTGTGATCTTTGCCCGACTTTTCTGCGCGAGATTGACGCTATTTCTATGCCGACTTCTTTTCTAAGCACAATTCCGAAGTTATTGTCACGAGTCACACCGGCACGAGCGTCACAAAAGACACGTGTATCGGACCCGATAAAGTCGAAGGTGATCTCTTGCGTTTGTAAAGATTCGAGATTTCTGATAGAAGATTCAAGGAGATTTCCAGGATAAAATCTTAAAAACATTATTATAATAAGAGAAAACAAGACCGCTATGATACACAATCGAATAAGATACAAGCCGTTTTCGGTCTAAGCTTAGATCTTAGGCAGCTCAATATTAATTTCCGTGTATTATAATAATTGTATTATAATAATACATATACATATATATTCCAACTTATTACTGCGCGCCGATCACAATCGGACTTGAAACACAGCTATCGTTGAAAGTTGGAACATTAAAAACCCTTCTCTCCCCGGAATTAAATCGACGCGACAGAGCAACTTCTAAGTGCCACACACAAAATATATAAGAGACCTATCCAATACACCCTCTTATACTAAAAAAACCTACCCCCGGACCACTTCAAATATTCTGGCTACGCCAAAAACGATTTGTCCCATTTCTCCTTTGGCACGGGAATAATGCTATTTCATGTAACCCTCAATTTGATAGATCTTTCGCTGAGAAAAAGAATGCCGCAAATCACAATGCACTACGATGCATAGTTTTTGAGATATCAATTTTCAGATGTAATAATAGCGATAGTGTTGTGTGGTATTATATATGGGGTTTGCAATTTACCACGTGTGGAAAGTTCTCACGCATGTACTTTGCAAGGCACACTATAGGCCAATTCCTTTTAGTGACACAAGTCGACACAAGTGTCGTTCTGTCTTTGTTATTCATAATGCCAAGAAGGATAGAACGATGTTTGTGTCGACTTGTGTCACTAAAAGAAATTGGCCCTATGTGTCTAGTTTAACGGTAGTGGAGCCCCCCGCAGAGGGGCAGAACTTACTGCCTTCACGCATACACTTTCCACGCAAGACGAATTGTCACATGGGTTCGTGCCATAGCGTGCTTTACGAGCTCGTTTATATATATATAATGAAACATTATATATTCTCTATTAATTTCCTGAATACATATATTTTATGTCATCTAGTAATACATTTCGAGATATCGATTTTTCGAATACGTGAATGTTTCGGTAGCGACATTTTAATACTAAATTCTACACTGCCTACTGTACACTACTAGACTTGTATACTACACGTTTGAATAATAATAACACGTCAAACAAAGAGAGTAGTATGAAAAGAAATGTTGTGAGTGAAAGATAGAAGGGACAGGTGTTAGAGTTGCGTAGGGGTCACTGCTAATTTTATGTATATTATTATACTATTACTACGTTTACGCGAGCGTTACTTCTGTAGTAACTTACGATAATTCACTCGTTACGCGGAATAAATTATCGTAAGTTACTACAAAATCCCGTTTACGCGAAGAAAAATCCCGTTTACGCGAAGGAATTATCGTAAGTTACTACAGAACGCTCGCGTAAACGTAGTAATGTGTGATAGATTATATAAATATCTCGAAAACTATGCATCATAGCGCATTGTGGTTTGCGGCATTCTTTTTCTCAGCGAAAGATCTATCAAATACACCTATCAAATTGAAGGGCCTCGGAAATAACATTCTTGCCCATTAATGTGAGCTGTTCTTGATAAGTCTGTAAATAATTTATTTATAGCGGATTCGATTGGATGCACTCAGCGCGATGCATTTGAATTCGATAGTAAACACGCGCTCAGTTATATATACAATAGAAGCGGACGTTGCCAATCTCTGATGTCTCGCTAGTGTCGTGTCGACTAGAGATCCTTAACCAGAGATGCGGACAATGTGCTGTCGAGGGGTCAAACCGGATATTACGTTTTTGATGACGGTTTATTTTGACTATTTAGAGCTCGTAAAAAGAACCGGATAACCGCAATAACTAGGTATACGGATACCCGCCCACTTGCCCGTTACCCGTTGTATATGGATCTGGACCGATTCCGCGGGTATCCGGATAATTCAACTACCCGAATCGTTTCTTGTGATGCTAAGACTTCAATATATAATAGAAAGCACATTTTTATTATAATAAGTACTTTACAAGCATGCGCTTTTGCAGGAAAGATGACAATTTCACGCTTTTCGCGCAATGCACGGAGCCGTTATTTAAGCCTGATCTACAATGTGTTCTTTACTTTCTATTTTTTGCTCTTAGAGCTGATTTCACTAAGGGAGACAGTTAGAAAGAGATGCAGAGTGAGTTTAATCAGAGGATCAAGTTAATCGGAGACTGTGAAATTGGCCCTTAACCTCTTTGCGACTATCTCGTATTTCGCAATTCCGTCGCGTAACGTGATATTTTTTGTTCTCTGTCGCCCAAGATAAAAATTGACGAACTTCAGAAGAGACAAAAAACATCACGTTACGCAACGGAATTGCGAAATACGAGATAGTCGCAAAGAGGTTAAGAGCAGAAAATTACGACTTGTGTAAAAGCTTCTTGGTCATCTTTTAGCATTTCCTTAAAAGTAAGAAAACTGTTAATAGAAGTTAAGAGAAGATATTCTCCAATCTTAGTATCTTGTACAGAGTTTTCCTTATGATATATTGTTCACTGATGTTTATCTTAGCCAGGGTCAAATTTTTCAAATGGTAGTTTTTTGAATTTAATACAACAATTGATCCCATATGTTAAGACATATTCATTGCCCTGTACATATAAAATATACTTACAATAATATATTTATATACTTTAGAGTGTGTGATAGCACATATATGTGAAAAAAATATAGAAATAAATAAAAAGTCAGTTTTGGTCTCCTTTGTATTAATCGTTTGTTACATCTATCAACTTTATACTAATTTTATACTAAATTACTCTTTCAGTGATACATGCAAATGATGATGTATTAAAACCGTACAATACTTCTTCAACAAATCGTCTTCATGCATATTGTACCAGCTTTATATGTTATCATTTATATATTTCGCGAAATTTTGAGGTTATTTTATAGAAAGTTACACTGTTTGGTACCATCGAAATAATAGCATTGACGAACCTTGATGATATTTTTAATGTCCAATGACAAGTCTATTATAGAACGTAAATAAATGAATTGATATTTCCTCTCTTTTGTAAATCTCTCTTGTAGATCGGAAAATGAATTTCTGCATCATCAGCTACTATTTTTTTTTCTTTGAAATATTTAACGTGCCGTCAACCATTGGGCCGCTAGGGTCCTTAATTTAGGTTATATTATACTTAACTCAAAAAATGCCTCAATCTTTTGATCCTTTACGAATCTTAAGCCTTGCAGACTGTGAACCCTTTCCGATTCCCAATCGTGCAGACCATTAATCCATAAAGATCTTAATCGGGAAAAACTTCTTAACGAAGCATATATGGGACGAAAGCCGGGACGAATTCGAACCACGCACAGTAAAAAATTTTGTGTTAATTTAACACATTTCACATGTCCCAAACAATCCACCTAAATTTTTGTGTTATTTTAACATAATGTGAATATGTTAAATTACACAGATATTATGTCCATAATTTAACACAAAACAAAGAAAAGTTTGATGATATGTGAACGAAAATTTTATGTACAACAGATATCTGTATAATGTTAAATATAAATGAAAAACATGTTAATTTAACATTTTTGTATGTACAATAGACATCTGTATAATGTTAAATATAAATAAAAAGGATATTTTTTTAACAAAACTACATTATTTTTATGTTAATCTTACGACACAACATTAAACACAACATACAACACAAATATTAACACTAAGAAATGTTTAATATCAATTTAACACAAAATATTCAAATAACATAATCACATAATGTTAAATTAACACTTGGATATGTTGAAAATTCAACACAAATTTTTAACAACTATTTTGAGTGGATTGATTGGAACAAAATCTTTTTTACTGCGCGGACCTTGGTGTTTTTAATCATTCGCGTAGGCACTGAGCCACGCGTCATTCCTCACCAGCTACTATTCATAGCACGTATGGTTAATTGAAATCTTATCATTAATATACAACTTTTAGAATATAATAGTTACTTACATATAAATATGCTGTAAATAAAGAGCACTCCGCACTGCTCGATCGACACACGTGTATACGCACTCACGTATCGTATAGGATAATCATGTACATCATGGCTGTCGCAATGAGCGTTGCGCATAATATAAAACAATAACATTATAACAACAGAAAATTAATATACTACCAATGTTATTTCTAAGTCCAAATTACAAGGAATTTTGAACTGTTGCGTTGATCTCAAATAAATGTCGGAGTAACATTTGAAAAATATTTTCTGTAACGTTTTTGAAATATTTTAACAACATTCAGAAAAATCATATTACAAAATAATATTTTTCAAATATGTGTATAATATTATTAAAAAACGTTCAAAAAATACACATAAAGTCAATATTTCTAAACGTTAATTTAATGTTCCTTGTTTACTAGGAACATTAAATTAACGTTTAGAAGACTAGGGAGGTAAAACGGACTACCTCTAGAGACAAAATGCACCTACTCATCTTTTTTTCTGTGGCTTTGTCAATATCTTTGGTAGAATTCTATTTAGTCAGTCTTCTTTTTAAAGTTGTTTTTGGCACATTATATAAAGCCGACGCCTTATTGAAATCCAGTAGCAACTTTTACAATAGCATTTTTCATACTATTTTTGTCCCAACGACTGTCGATTCGTTTTTCTTTTATATTGAGAGCGGTCTATTGTACTTGCAGATGTCGTTTTGCCTTTGTTTGCTCTAAAGTCCCTAAAGAGTCCTATATGAATATCGCTTTCTCTTTCTCTCTTATATCCTCCTCTCTCGTAGAATTTTGCCAGAACTCAAGATGTCGCGACTCTTATTAGAGGGACTCTAGTTTCCCCTATAAACATTTTTGCATATTACTACTACTGACTTACAAGGGAACATGCCAAATCCGAATTCTTCGCTTTTGTGGGTATGTAAAGTAACTCAATACATGATTAATGGTATGTTTTTATTTATATCATTTTGTAGACCTTAACTTACCATTGAACTTTTATTCAAAACATTTTTCTTTATCTCTTGTTTAAGAGTTACACGCGAAAACGTGCCCTTTTGACTTTTAAGTTGAAAATCGTACTTTTAAAGGACAATAAGGCAAATAAAACATACCATTATTCATGTATTGAGTCAGGGGCTAAGCAGAATAGATGACTTATAATTTTAAGACAATGTTTTATGCTTTAAATCTTTGTTTTTAGTAACGCACAATACTGTCTTGTATCTCACGTCTTAAACGTATCCACGAAGTGTCAATATTTGTAAGATTTGAAATACAAAACAGTATTGTGCGTTACTAAAAACAAAGATTTAAAATTTAAAGCATGAAACATTGTCTTAAAATTATAAGTCAGCTATTCTATTCAGGCTCCCACTCTACATACCCACAAAATCGAAGAGTTCGGGTCCGGCGTGTCCCCCTCGAACGTGAGTCAATCATAATAGTAATGTACAAAAATATTTTCACAACACCTTCACCTTTTCGACTTTCTATGCCTATAGCCCTGGTTTTCCCTATACGCTAATGAACGAACAAAAATGTTACTTGTGACTTGTGATTCCCACGTCGACGATGTCCTTAAAGAGGAGATCATCGCTGAGTCCGTTAACGTCTGAAACCGACTCATTATTTGTACAGCGGACGGCTTCCTCCTAAAAAAGTGGTTAGTTAATGACGCTGAACTTTTACAGAGTATTCCGTCAAAAGATTAATTGCAAAATACCAAGCAGTTCCTAGACGATGCTCGTCCATTGCTCGATGACAGCCTCTCGGTGAGAGGTGGAGATAGAGTAGGCGTTCCCGTCCAATCCTTAAGAGCCGGAGGCTTGCTCTATCGATTCGCAGACGAGCGTGCATATGTCGCTGCGCTCTGAAACAAAAGACGAGAACGTCCAGGACGAATTTTATACGAGCTATTCTGATTAATATCTACCATAATAAAAAATATTAATATATCTATTACATTACAATATATAAAATATGTTTGATTAATTTTACTAAAATATATCTAGGAAACTTCAATAATTTTTCAAAAATTACCAATTTGCTTGGTAATTTTTATCACGTTGTTTGTAAAACAACGTCTTTTGTATGTTTCAAAATATCCTTGGTCTCAAGTTGTCCTAATTTTGTAGTGAGAATTTAACGGTATAATATATATAACAAAAAATTCTCTCCGTGCAGTATACCTGTGGTCGTATTTCATAAAATTTTGCATAAACAATTCTAACCAATAACTCATCAATCAATCTATGTAACGGTATGCACGATGGATAAACTTTATATAGCGATTACGTAACTTTGCGTAGAATTTACCTTACCTAAATTTCATCAATTCTTTCTATCCGTCCGGTCATGTCCGGTTAAATTGTTAAAGAATATTACTCGGCGATCGTCTGCAAATACACACATGTCACTAAACATACATATTATCAATTACGTGAAAAATTTGGCTTGGCGCTTCTGGGCACGTATTATGAAACTTTTCGGAATGGATTTCGATCGGAATTGCTCAGTTTTCTTAGATTTCTATTGTCTTTTCTAGAGAAAACGGAATAATTCGGAATACATTCAGAAAAGTTCCATAATAAGTGCCCATATAATGGCGTGAAATGGCGTGAAATCTTCTTCTTAAAGGTCGACAGGAGTGACGGCCGAACTCCGGTGCACTTTATGCACTAACTGCACTTTAACTGAAATATTCATAATATTTATTTTGATCCTTTTTCCAAAATCCGGCTATGTAGTGGGTTGCGGCTGATCTTACTGATTAAAACGAGCATAAGTTTAATGAGATTCGTTAATTAATTTGGCTAAAATTTGGGAAAAACCATTTGTAGCCGTGAACTGTGTGTGTGTGTGTGTGTGTGTGTGTATGCAAACGATTACACACACACACACACACACACACACACACACACACACACACACACACACACACACACACAAGGGATCAAACACCCGTCACGTCCATGCCGTTGATCCTGGAGCTAAGAATGGATAGCGCAAGCCAATATCTCGATCTGACCGTATCAGTAACTTGACCATATTAGCTGCACGAATGTTGCGTAGTTATTGCTTATCCTAACAGTCTTCACACATCCTCTGAACAAGTCCCGTCTCAATGCGGAACAAGTTCCGTCTCAATGAGTGCCGTCGATGCGTGCATAAATAACCCATGCATGTAAGCTAGATCTGTTGGTCATATTCCCAACTTTTGATCTCTCGTATCTTGAAAACTGGCCATTTTCGGACCTCGCGCCCATTGAAACTTTTGATCAGCATCACATAAACTACCGATTCCCAAAGTTTTAGCCAATTCGGTAGAACCGACGGTTCGGATTGACCGGCGGCGTTGACAGCGATCACACGGAATTCATATTCTTGACCTTCTGTCAGGTCCGGAACGGTCGTGCTGTTCCGACCAGCCGGCACGTGCACAGCATTCACCCAGTAAGGGCTGCCTTTCTCCTTCTTCTGAACGATATAGCCGGTGATCGGTGATCCACCATCGTTCTTCGGTACTGGCCATTGCAGATCCACGTGGTCCTTGTCCCAATCCGTGATCTGCGGCTTGTCAGGCGCGTCCGGTTCATCTGAAAATCGCAGACGTATTTATTAACAATAATATCATTGTTTCTTTTTTATCAAATATATCTTTAGTTTTAGTGTTTTACAATGTGCACGAATTTTAAAACTTTTAAATGTCATTTTTATTTAGATTTGAAGTATCTTTTTTTATCAAGTCACTCACCAAACTCGTTCTTCGCGATGATGCTCCTCGTGGTCTCGAGCGGATCGGACTCTCCGATGTTGTTGACAGCCTTGACGCGGAATTGATATTCCTTGAAATGAATCAGACGGCTGACCTTATAGCTCAACACCATGCTCATGCCGGCGTCGGACCAAGTTCCACGGGACATGTCCATCTTCTCGATGACGTAGTGCAGAATGGGACTGCCGCCATCGTCGAGAGGATGGCGGCAGTCAAATGGCAACCCTCTTTGGTGACATTGCTGACATCCAAAGGCTTCTTCGGCGGTGCTGGTCTATCCAGGACAGTGACTCTCGCGCTGGCGCTGGAAATTTCGCGTCATCGTTTGTTTAACTAATAATCATCAAGAATATAATAAAATTACATTAATAACTTGCCAAAGTTATATTTATTTATTTAAAAATTAATTTTTAATATCAAAATCTTATTATTCATTTAAATCATCTTTGTTTATTATTATTTTTTTAAATCATTAAAAGTAAGTCTCAGATGTAACAAGATGTTATTTGATGTAAATTGATTTACTCAAGATTTCTATGCTACCCGAATTAACTCTCGGAGAACACACAAGGTCAATTTGACCCTTACCTCGAGTTTTATCGTAAATATCTTGAAAGCATTTTGAAAATTGGCGGACCTGAGGGCCTCTAGTTGTAGGGTACTAACTATACGTTAAGATGCTCTCTTTGTACAGTGCAACGCGCAGTAGGCGTTGGGCATTATTCGAAGTCGGTGCAGGGTCAGTCTGACCTTGTTGTGTACTAAGCTTCGGGTAAACATTTTTAATTAGAAGTGATATTATAAGTGATAGTGCATAGTGAGGTCAAAACAGTTCAATATACATTTTTTCGAATTATATCTGTACCTGTAAATGCAATAGTGAGCACGATAGCGTATAGTTTGCGACCACGTGTTCAGAATGCCATAGTATGTGCCGAGCAAGAATATTTCGATGGCAACAGTTCTTCTTCTTAGGAGGATAATAATAAGTAATACGTAATAAGTATGTAATAAGAAATAAATTTTTCTAAAATTTTTTCACAAAAATTTTCGATTTTTTTACTTTAAAAACCACCTTCATCACCTAGCAAAATAAATATTTTTTTTTTAAGATACACTAAAGTACAATTTTTTTCTTGATTCTACTACATTTCAAGAATATACACGTAAATTTTTAGCCAAAAATATTAAAAATAAAAAAATACATTTTTTTTGTAAATTACGTTTTCTTTAAAAAAATAATTTTTTTTAATTTTTATAGATATGTAAATAATTCTAACGGCACTTTTTATTTATATCAATTGATTTAACAACGTTCCAAGTACATCTGGAAATATTTTCAAGCTGATCGCACTCGTCAATTTAAAATAATGGACGATCAAAGTGTGTGTAGGGTCAGATTGACCCAGAGTGTTCTCCGTGAATAAAAAAATAGGTGTTCTCCGAGGGTTAAATATGTCGTTAAAAAATAAATATCTCGAAACTTTCTACATAATTATAATTATTTAATTTGTCACATACTTAAAGTTACCGTGCTCGTTCTTCAAAGTCAGAGTGTAACGTCTAGTATCAACCACGGACAGAGAACGGAATCTCGAAAGAAGTTTCAGTGTTGGTGGTGAACATCTCGTGTCGAGCATCGGCTACAATCCGGACGCCATCGCGAGTCCACGTTGCCTTTGGTTTAGGTGACGCTACAATGGGAATATTGTAGCTGATCTTCTGACCGGCGCGAACCATCAAGTCGTTCAGCAAGTGCGTGTCGAACGAAGGAGCAACTGCAATTAATAAGACAAAATCATAAGTGCAATATCGATAACGGAAGAAAAACATTAGTTGTCTTTAAAAAGCAAATTACTGCCGCGGTTCGTATCACCATCGCGACTCCCGCACACTTCTCCCAGGTCGGACTGTACTTATCGCGTTTCTCTATGATGTAACCGGTAATTGGTGATCCACCGTCTTCCTCAGGACGTTTCCATTGAAGTTCGACGAAGTCCCTGTCATAATCGACCACTTCGGGCGTACCTGGTTTTCCTGGTTCATCTACAAAATATAAAATAATGTAAGAAACATGAAAATTGGCATTCTTTGAAAATTTTATAATATAATTTTAAAATATAATAAATTACAAGGATTATGATAATTATATTAAAAATATGACGTTTAAATCTTTACTTAAAGATATATTAAAGGGTCATATCCGTTTCTCGGCCCTGAAAAGTGGTCCAATAATTATGAGGGATTGCCAGAAAACTATTAGACCGATTAAGTTAAATCTTTTTTTATTGTAAAGAGTGTCTTTTGCAGGAAAGAAAACTTACACTAAGAAGAAAAAATATTTAAAAATTTAGCGGCTGCATGCATTGGCGTAGGACGTCTTTTTTCGCGCAGGCACAAACGGTGGGCGTTATTCAGCTCGTAGGATTGATCTGAAACAAAATTTTTGAAATTTTTATTATTTTTGGGATCGTGATTCTCGTGTCACAAGGGATTTTTCGAAAAAAAAATTATGGAAATAGTTACACTTTCAAAAAGTTGTCGTAATTTTTTCTGAAAAAGTCGTTACATTTTTTATTATTATTAAAACATGATTGAAACTTATCAATAAAAGCCCCCGTGACACAATAAAGAATCTCATTAGGAATATGTATACAAAAAATGAAATTAATCGGATGAATGCTGAGACAGTTATCATGCCCACCGTTTTGAAAAGTGATGTTTCGAGAAAAACGCGTTTAAAGTTTTGTCAGAGTTAAAGTCAGATAAAATTAAAAAGTTTGTAATTTACCCTTAATTATAGCGATGCCTGCACCATAAAACTGACCTTTTTCTGCAGTATGAGCCTCCTGTGATAGCATTCGACTTTGTCTCGATTTTTTGAAGTTGAGAAACGGATATATGACCTTAAATTATTACTTCATTTATATTGGTTTGGAACTCTGCCCTAGCACGCACCGAGAATATGCGTGCGCAGTGAAGGGTGTTCTTGCAGCAGTAGGTGTGGCGTTCTCAGAAATGTAACCATTAGCAGGAGAAAGAATTCCAGGCACTGAAAAAGAATAAGAGTATGTATGTAAAGACATTTTATATAATGAAATATGAATAGAGAAAAAAAACAAGAAGATACATTCTTGGGCTTAATTTCTCCGCTAGTCTTCATAAGTGCCTTTCATGCTGTTTGCTTCTAAAATAATCCAAGTATTTATATAATAATACAGGCTCACAAAATTAAAAATCAATCGAAAAAAAAGGAGCATTGAGCCGTAACAAGGTGTTAGTGTTCATGAATTCTATATTTAAGTAAAATCTACAAACGTTTTAGTTCTCTATAGGACCATGATCTTTAGTGTCGCATAACAATTAAGTCATTCAATATATGTTACCAAGTATTTATGTTTACAAGTTATCTAATCCTAATCTTTCTTCAACCTCCATAATCTTACTTAGAAATTCAATTTCTCATTTGACACGCTCTCTGTACGGAAGTCTTCGAAGGCCTTCAGCCAATCTCATAACGAAATAATACACACCATCCTTTCCTGCGTTCGTTGATAACTGCAGTACTAAAAGCCTCTTCCAAATGATCTTTGTCATTTTTTGTTGAATCTGATTTCTTTCCTACAAAAAAATACTATTATATAGTAAATAATTTTAAATTTAAAGACGTTGAAAAGAAACGGAAAGCAAAGGTTTTGATTCAAAGCAAAAAACGACTAAGTTTTTAAAAATAAAAAGTGTATGATTTGCTTCTGATAATTTTATATTCATTGTGATAAAAATTTAATATGAATTCATAATTACACATACGTTTTGAGGAATTTACATTCGAGTTGTTGCTGTACGTGGAAGCAGGTGATACTAACGCATTGTAGCATTGTGGGTGCTGACATACAATAGCGCTGAAACAGGCTCTATACAGAGGCTAGGAGGTGGTCCGCCTTTATTTGTAAATAAAGTACTTGATGTCCTAATTAACAAAATTAATAAAATTAATCAAATAATATTGTACAATATGCATTATAACTTGTACATATAAGACGCAATACGATTTATTTCTTAATTGTTACTTTTTCTTTTGTTTGGAAATTTCTTTGGAAGCGTAAGTTTTTGTCGTAAAAATATAAATAAAACTTACTTGAGGTCGGCTTTACTGTCAAACTTTTCAAATGTTTAGCAAACGTTTTTCCCAACGCCGTAAGACAACGTTTTTCACTCCGTTCAGCAAACGCTTTTCCGATGTGGCGAATTGTAGAGGCGTAGTGAACGTTTTGTAAGGCGTTAACGCAAACGGCTTGGAGACGCCCAAGAAACACTTTCCCCGATTCCCTAACACATGCGTTTTCCCTCCGTTCAGCAAACGTTCTTCTAACAATGCCGCTAGACCCCCTGCGAGGCGAAAAGCAGATTTTAACATTTAACGCTCTTTACGTCGTTTCTTCTAACGACAAGAGTAAACGCCTGTTAAACGCTCAATAAAGACTGCACGCAGTTTCCAATGATGAAAGCAAACGCTTTCGGCTTATTAAACGCTTAACAGAGGATCTCTAAATGTTTTAAAGAACTCTCAGCAAACGTCATACGTCATGTAAACGCTGTGCAAACTCTCATAAACGCTATATACAAGCGCCTTTCAAACGCTGCAGCGTTGCAATTTCTGCTCTGCAAACTCTCTACTGATCGTTTCTAAACTCTTAATGAACTTCCGCAAACGCTCACGTAAACGTCGAACAAACGTTTATGAAACTTCTCATTTTCGCCAGGGTCTTTGGCCCTTTTTAGCCATTTTTAAAATGTCTTCTCCAATTCCAGTTTGGTATAAGAAGTAGAGTATGTAACACCTGCAGCTGTAACAGAAGTAATTTGTATATTAGCGTATTTGTATATTAGATCAATCGATTAATTTTTCAGCAAATTATTTTTACACTACAATTTGAAAAAATTTTTTGTTACTATAAAACTATCGTATTAAATAATTAATATTTATTATTTAGACGCATTAAAATCCAGCCGTGATCGAGAATGCCTGTATTATATGTTTCTAATGTTTAGCACATGTTGGCCTTTAAATGTTTATGTATTAAAAAATACACTTATATCAGCAATTCGGAGGTTACAAAATTTTATTTTTAAATATGTCATTAGACTCGTAAAAATGTTAACAAATTAATAAACGGCGATACGAGTTAGGCGCGGCACGTGGTGCGCAAGTAAAGAAATTAATAGAAGTAAAATAGAAGTAACGAATTACAATCTATATAATATACATATACGTCTATTCCAACCTGACTCGTATCGCCGTTTATTAATTTTTTGACATTTTTACGAGTCTAAATGACATATTTGAATTTGCGCAGGCTAAAAACAAGACATTTGTAACTATTATTAACCAGTTATTGCAATAAATATTACCACATGTCTCGAATTGGTACGACGCCCTTCACGGAATGAGGGAGGTTTCAGGTTCGAATCCTAGCTGAGGTAATATTTTTCGCAAAACATTCTTTTAAAATTTAAAAAAAAAACAATTTTTTAAAATAATTAAATCGCGTTGATTTAATTCCGGGAAGGGAAAAGTATTAATATTACAACAATAGCTGTGATTCAAGTCCGACAAATAATCGGCGCGCAGTTTATCAAGTTGGAATAGATGTATATGTATATTATATACATTGTAATTCGTTACTTCTGTAACTATTAATTTCTACGTACCGCGGCTGACTCGTATCGCCGTCTATTAATTTGTTGATTTTCTTTTTAGTTTAGCGCCCAACCAATTGTACTGTTGTGCAAGTTCATTGCTAATCAACCGGTCCAAATTTCGTTTCATGAAATTGTAAGAAGATGTGCCTCCTATTGTACAAGCTTCTGTACACTATAATAAAACATCACATATTTACATTATTATACACAATATTTATGTTTTGCAAGATATGAAAATATTTTACGATTTTGCACAGAGCATATGTATTACCGAGCGTTCAAAATTATTTTTATCTTGTAAGAATTGCTCCACAGCCCCTTCGATATCTTCCACCGTTTTCAGTGGAAGATCAAAAGAAGAATAAATTGTATCTTTTATTGTTATTTAAATTTTATCTCAGATTACCGGTTATCATAGTTTTTACTTCTCTCAAATCGTCTGTCATCTGCCACAACTGAGTTTTAAAGAAACTTTGCTGACGAATAATTTCCTTGAAATATTTTGCATTATCTACAGAGAAAGAATATATTTAAACATTATACTTCATTTACCTATTTAACAATGAATACAATGATAATGCTTAATTGTAAAAAAAATACATACCATTATTATCTGGAGTAGATGATTAACGGGCATTGCTGAGATAAGCGTCATTGCGTACGGTTTGTTATTTAACAGTTTATGCGTACTCGGTATGTCTGTTATTTTAGATCCACTCGTGTTTACATTTAAATTCGTCTAAATATTGGATTCTAAAATCAATATTATATGTACATACAACTCTACTTTATGGAAAATATGATTTTTCGATTTATAACATGCAGCTGTAGTCGTTCAATATTCTATTTAAATAAAAGTGAAAAATATCTTGCGTGTAAAAATTACTGTGTTCCAGAAATAAAGACACCATAATTAAAGTGTAACTATTAATTTAAAAAAACAATCTATTCGTTTATTAATACAATTTATTCGTTTAAAATAAGTTCACATAATAATTAATGTTGAACAACAAAATTATCATTAAACACAAGTATGATGTGATGGGACTGATGGGAGGAGTGTACGAGATGGGAGAAGTAAGATGGAGAGGGGTGACAGGAAGTGGTGGGGAGGTTACTGGGAAAAAGGGGAGAGGGAGAGGAATAGATGAAAGTGATAGAGGAAATAAGACAAGAGGGAGGGAGGAGAATGGAAGTGGTGGATGAGAGAACGATATGAGTGAAATGTATGAGAGAACGGTATGAATGGAAGGATGTAAAGGAAACAAAAGTCCAACTTTAGAGATAAATTAGATATAAGAGCGAATATATATATATATATATATATATATATATATATATATATATATATATATATATAAGCAAATAAGCGTATAAGCGTATAAGCGAATAAGCGTAAAGCGTATAGACGTATAGAGGCGTTAAGCGTTAAGCACATAAGCGAACGAGCAAGAGAGCGAGAGAGCCAGGGCGGGATAGGAAGCACGAGTATTGTACAGGCTTGGGTACGTCCCTTCAAAACGCTAATTATGTAAAGGTTTTTGTATATTCCTCAAAAACGCCCTTTAAGGCGTTGCCCTGTCGCGTAAATAAAGTACTTATTCGATTAGTTAGTTTCGAATTTTAGAATAAGTGTCTGCAGGATTTGAAATGTATGATGCACATATGCTTTTATTAAATTAAATTTTCAATACCAAGAACAAAAATTATATGATTTTGAAATTTTATAGGTTGAAGAAAGAAAGAAAAATAAAAAGAAGTTTTAAGATATTAATGTTTAAATAATAAATTAAGATTACATATGATTATACTATACATAATATGTACATGTACGATTACACATGATATATTATATTATACATATGTACGTACATCTACATATGTATAATATAATCATATGTAATCTCAATTTATTCATCATCATCATCATCATCATCCAGCTATCCTAGTCCACTGCTGAACATAAGCCTCCCATAGTATTTACCAATTTGTTCTGCATTGTGCCACCTGCATCCAGTTTCCAGCGATATGTTTGATGTCATCGGTCCATCTTGTTGACGCCCTCTGCTCCGATAGGCCCTGGATCTCCACTCAAGAATTCTCTTCGTTTATCAGTCGTCGGAGATTCTCGCTATGTGTCCAGCCCAGTTCCATTTTAAGAAAGTGATTCTTTCTTTGGAAGTAACACCATTTTTCTCATGAAATCGTGGATTAACAATAAGAAGATCTGAAAAGCAAGACAAAAGCTAATCCTACCACTTCGTTGTAGACGACAGAACGTTTTACCACCACACATTATACACATGCGTTTTAACATCACCTTTAGGAGTAACAGCGTAAAACAAAGGTTTTTCTTGACAATTAATTTTACCTAGTGACCAAATTATTGTTACACTGAATTGTTTGTTATTTAGATTGCTTGAGAAGGACCCAATTCTAAGGGTCGAAACGTCGTAACGTTTCAATATACGGGGCATTATTTATGAAGTGATCCACTCCAAATTTTCAAAGTTTCCCCATGCTGAAATTTGCACAAATTGTAGTTCTATCAGAACTAAAATCATTGCCCAAATTTTTTTACTCCTGTCCAACAGGTTGTCTACTTACAGGGGCTTGGATTTTTATCATTTGGGCCGTTGCGTCGAACTTTAAACGCCGATAAATGTCAGTAAACTACTCCGATTTTAAAAAACAAGGTGTGATTTTGAAAGGTCTTTTTATGCCCTTTAATGATATAAAATCAATTTTTTTCTTAAGTCAAAATTTACTTAAGATTTTTGAAGGTAAAGATAGAAAATTGTTTTTTCTCAAATTTGGGCACCTTCGATTTTCTTCTAAAAAATCTCAAAAAAGTAGGATTCTTCTCCTTTAAAATGATTCCAGGCTCAAGATGGGCAGACTTTTAGTTTTCGAGATATGGTCCGTTTTAGGACCGAGCGCATCACCCACGGTGCAGTGTGGGCGCTATTACAAGTGCCACAGATGAATATAGCATTAAATCTATTGAAAATCGTGTGATTCTTGGTAACTTATTAGTGACTTTTGTAAGAAAACGGCATGGCATAGTTTATCTTGTCTGTTGCGGAAAGTTCGATTAATATTGATTAACCTACGTTTGCTTTTCAGTTGGTTTTACATTGTTTTTTTCGCTTTAATTTTAGCTGTAGAGTATGACGTTTTTCCCAAAATTAAAGCAAAAAAAAAAAAACAATGTAAAACCAACTGAAAAGCAAATGTAGGTTAATCAATATTAATCGAACTTTCCGCGACAGACAAGATAAACTATTGCCATGCCGTTCTTTTACAAAAGTCACTAAGTTACCAAGAATCACACGATTTTCAATAGATTTAATGCTATATTCATCTGTGGCACTTGTAATAGCGCCCACACTGCACCGTGGGTGATGCGCTCGGTCCTAAAACGGACCATATCTCAAAAACTAAAAATCTGCCCATCTTGAGCATGGAATCATTTTAAAGGGGAAGAATCCTACTTTTTTTTTAGATTTTTTAGAAGTAAATCGAAGGTGCCCAAATTTGAGAAAAAAAAAACGATTTTTTATCTTTACCTTCAAAAATCTTAAGTAAATTTTGACTTAAAAAAAAATTGATTTTATAGCATTAAAGGGCATAAAAAGACCTTTCAAAATCACACCTTGTTTTTTAAAATCGGAGTAGTTTACTGGCATTTATTGGCCCAAATGTTTGAAGTTCGACGCGACGTCCCAAATGATAAAAATCCAAGCCCCTGTAAGTAGACAACCCGTTGGACAGGGGTAAAAAAATTTGGGCAATGATTTTAGTTCTGATAGGACTACAATTTGTGCAAATTTCAGCATAATCGGAAAACTTTGAAAATTTGGGGTCGATCACTTCATAAATAATGCCCCATATATTATATATTTATTAAAATCGCTAATTTTTACATTATTTTCATCTATTTGTAACATATCTACATGTTATTTAAAAAAAATTTAGCAATTATACCATTCGATAGAGCAAAGTTTCAGCGTTAAGAATCTATTTTTTTTTTATTGCGGTACGATAATTTTTAACAGAGCAATCAAAGTCAAAATGCTCAGTTCTTATCCGCGCAAAGACGAGCAGGGTTGACAAACCATAAAATTGATATGTTTTTATCAGTGCCATTTACTATCGAATGGCATATAAATTAAGAGCCCAAATTCAAATTCGATTTAAAACCGTAATTTGACTAGCCTACGAGAGAGACTGCCGTGCCCGAACTTTTGTTGCTCGACGTACCCGCCAATCATCTCACCCGCTGGCAGTTGCTGCAGCGAATGCGGGATTATTTCTGGGAGCAATAATCCTAAGAATACTTACATTCGCTGGTTTATTACCTCAAATGACAAGTAGGCCAGTCATTGAAGACAATCAATTCACTTTAATTACAAAAGTTTTCAAATTTTGATGGAATATTAGGTGAGATGAAATAACAATAAATCTCATTTTGCAACCATTTCCGAGGTTGTGAAATGGTTGCAAAATGAGATTTATTGTTACTTCAACTCATCCAATATTCCATCAAAGTTGAAAACTTTTGTTAAAGTTAAATTTTCGACTTTTAGTGTCTTTATCGACTGGTTTAAAGGCAGGAAACCTGATTTCCAGCTCGACCGCTTCTGTTTAATTCGGAGCGAGACCATTCCACCGACGAGATGGTCACTAGCATAAATAGTCAAGATCCGTCCAGGAGAAAATGGTCGGGTGCGCGTAATCACCATCCACACTATGGCGGTCGAGTTAATCCGATCGATCGTTAAGCTTCTTCATTTTGCCGACGAGCGATCCGCAGGAAGGAGATCTCCTCAAGGATCTCCTCGGCATCTCCTTCACGATAAGGCTCGAGACCCCCTCCAGCACTCTCCATCTAAAACTGTAAGCTGGAATTCTCGTGCATTTTTAGTGAAGGCCTCACCTGTAAATTTTTTTTTAGCGTTAAATTATTACGAGAAAATAAAATTAAAGAGAAATTAAATAAAATTAACGAGAAATTAAATTATTACGAGAAAATAAAATTCGAAGGTGATTAAAAACAATTAATCTCTTCACACTTGCAGCGGTAAAATAAATAGATCGACTTACGGTTCCGCTCTCTTTGCAACCATGGCTTTCTTAAAGTCGCAAGAACTGTAAGATTAACGTCTCATATGTTGCTCCTCAATGTCTGGTTTTTCAATTCTTACTATCATCAACAGAAGTGTTCTTCAAACTCTGAGAAGAAGCATCTTGCAAGAATTTATTATACAAAACTTAAATTTAGAACTTCTTTGATGTGTGATAGTCTTTTAAAGAAATTAAGAAAAGTGTACCTGTTTTTATTTTCTTTTTTTAATAAAATACATGGCGGAAGTTGGCGTCATAGCCAACCAAATCGGACGGAAAAAGTTAAATTCAACCCAACTTTGATTGGCTACCGCGTCGCTTCCTGCTACGCGGCAAACATTTCCGCATTCCGTGTGCAGGAGCTATATATTTTTGCGCACAAGATAGAATCATTCCCGTCGGCATCTTCAAGCACGAGCAGATATATCATATTTAGTAGCTAATTTGATTTGCTTCAAGAAATCCACGTCTGTAAAGAAGAGGACCTTCTTCTTCTGTTTCCTCCAATTTAATACTTGTTGCTGGGGATTAATATAAAATGGAAATCTGGATGTTTTCATAGTCAGTATGCCATTTTAGTCAGATAAGTCGTCCAATGGATGACCTTCCAAGTTCTGTCTGCAAATTGTTGAATATTAGAAGCGCAGAGTTTATCGTATCGCTAACAATAAGTTATACAAATATATTTATTAGAAAAAATAGCTTCATCTATAAATATTTATTAAAATTTGTCTTTATACAGCATTTATTGATTATTTACAGATGATTTATTGCAATATCGTATTTATACCAACGTAGTCTCTTGCTGTACACTTTTTTCAAAGGTTGCAATCTTTGAAGATATAATTCAATATTTAGTATCAAGTATCATTGTCGAATATCTTTATCTGTTAAGTTAGCACCTCTCCCCCACAAAAAAATAAAATAACACATATGTAGAAATTAACCCGGGAAAAAATATTCATATCTGACAGTATATGAACATATATAAATGAAATATGAACACACAGATATAAGTTTTATATGCCCATATATAGAGCATATATAATCATATATGGTTATATATCGCCATATATGATCAGATCGTACATTATACATGACACAAGATCTGACCAAATTGACAGGTTTGGTAATGGAACAGTTTGCAAACTCTGTATTCTTGAGCAGAGTATTTTCTAACGCAGCTATCAGAACCTGAGACGCTAGAGGAGGCTGTATTCCAGATATATTATTATCTGACCGTTTAAAGGAATTAATTATGGAAACGGCAATTTATTGAATTGTGTTTTTTCCATATAATGGTGAATATAATGCTCCGGTAAAAATTTGCAAAATTGCCGTTCCAATAAATTATCCAACAAACTTGTAATCTTGAAACACAGTAATCAAATTGCTGGTACGGATACAATTAAAATATATTACAATACTTTTCAAAAAATAAGACAGAATTTTTTAAATATATTAGAGAGTAATGTTCCTTCCTAATAATATACTTTAGAAATATCAGTAAATTAATCACTATGTCGATTAAATGGCTGCAGTATGTAATATGAAGATTGCAGCTGGAATAGAATTCAATCTGATGACGATTACATCAATACTTTCAACATGATATCTACAAATATCTTTCAAATCTGTAACTGAGAATTTGTCACGTACACTCTGATTCCGTTGCATGATTGTATTCCAAGATTTTTAATAATTTATTGATGTAGTAGTGTTACTTTCATCAATATTTATATACATTGTATATAATAATTATATATAATAATATATTATATATAATGCAATCACAACTTTTTAGAGAGCAATTGTTCAATTTAAAAATTATTTTACCTACTGTTATGTAACATATAAAAGATATTAATTTTTTGCAATATATAGATGATGTTATAGAAATTAATAACTCAATATTATATAGTGAATAGTGTTCTACATATAAATTACAAAAATAATTTTTAAGATAAATTTAAATTTCTTAGTCTTACAATTGATATAAAATTTAAGATAAATTAAAAAATTATTTTTCTCTGTTCACAAACTCAGTTGTTACATTAAGAATTGAAATATAGTAATATAGGATTAAAACACGATTTACCATGCTTTTATACTGTCCAGAGAATTATCAATTTTGTAACAACATTTATATGCGCAACTGCTTGATCATTCAGTTATTATATATACAAAAGAGAACAGTAAATCACAATCAGGCGATAACTTATTAGTAATTATTGGCAAATCTTTCATGATTAGTGAAGTATCATATCAGTGTTTTGCAGCATTATACAATATCTAATGATTTTATAATACAGAATTTTATGTTATTATTAAGATAGCAAAAGCTATGCAGTATTTCCGATAAAGAACTGTATAAATAAGAATTAAATAAACACTTATTACAGATACTAACCTCGGACTGAAGAGAATCCGATATGGGGGGACCGTTTAGCATAGACTGCTCTGAGCTGCTACAGCCGCCACAAATTTCGTTCTGAAATTGATAAAGCAATATCTTTTTATATGTTTCCATTTGATTCTAAATATATATCGCTACAAAAAGCTATATTAAAAAAGTACCTTGAGTTGAGACACTTATTATTGAAGCTGTGACAAGATTTTTTTCGTATACTAAACTCGCCTCACTAGTTTCAACAAGGGAACGCAATTTTGTAACTTCGGCATCCAACGTCACTCTCTTATTGCATTTTACTTCCAATTCTTGCAATAATCGAGCCTTTTCCTGAAATAACAATAAGAAAAAAATAGGTCAGCATCAGTATTCTTTATCACGTATATGTATTCCAATACAGAATTATAACAGTGAGATCTACCTCTTGTAATTCTAAAGTGACAAGTTCGTTGCCATCTCCACAAGATGTGGCTCTCTGTGCTTTAAGTAATATTTCAGTACGATTCTGCTCTGCACGATCTTCTAATTCTTTTACCCTCTGTTTGAACTAGAAGAAGGATCGTAGTGTGAGACAAAAAATATATTTTAATGTCTCAGTTGAAATATCTCTGTTTTCAAAATGAATATTTCTATAATTTTTACTTCTTCATTTGAGATTAATTTCGCTTGCATATCATTAAGTTCTACTCTAAGGTTCGCAACTTCATTCTCCCTTTGCCGAAGTTGCGATTGCCATTTTGCTTCCTCGGATTCTATATAACTTTGTAGTCTATTAAGCATACCTTCCTAAAAAAAAAAAAAAATAAATAATAAATAAAGAAGTTGTGTTTTTGTAATAAAGTATTACCAAATTCAATGAAATACTCACCGTATCGTAGATAATCCGTTTATAATGTAAAACCATGCCTTGCAGATTTTTGTTCTGTCTCTCTAAATCTGGATTTATCTGATCCGTGTTTTTCTGTTTTAATTTATTTAGAATAGTAGATATTTTATCTTGAAAAGATTTGAGCCATTGTTCATGTGTTTTCTCGGAGACTTTAATCTTGGGAAATATCCTCTGTAGAAGTGCCTTAGTTATTTCTTTTTGTTCTTCTTTAATTTTTTATGTTGCTTCCTGATTAAAGAAACATAAGCAATAAGCAATGTTATAAAAACTATATCATATAAAAAATATTTGTTTATTTTTCTGGGCTAGAAAAGATATTTAATTGCATGATTCAAAAGAGAATCTACTACCGTCGACTGGATTATTATTTGGTTATTATTTTTAACGATCAATGGATATACATGTTTACAATGTAAACATATAAAAACCAATTTGCTAACTATATTTTAAGTGATACTTTACTCTTATATTAATAATGTATATAGATCTTCTACATTCTGTATTTTTTTTTCTAGGTTATATTAAAGGTTAATATTCAAATTTTCATACTTTTAGTAAAAGTAGCTGTTAAATAAGCAATTTAAAAGTTGTAAATATTAATTTTTTACTTCTAATTAATTTAATTACAATGTACTTACATTGTTCTTTCAGATTTTGTCCATCTGCCGATTTTAGACAATTTTAGATAGATTCAATATTTATTTCTGCTATTAAAATGCGCGCGGCCGAACGTGATTGGCTCTTACTTTTAGAACCGTTTTAGAACCAACCAATCAACACAGAGTGTTGATAGACCAAGCCTGCGTAGTAGCGGTCGAACGTGATTGGCTCTTACTATTAGAACCAACCAATCAACGCAGAGTGTCGATAAAACGAACTCAACAGTTGTGTCTGCTAAACACGGCCATAATTCTTTTTCCATATGCACCCTAAAGTTGCTAATAACATTTTTCCCTCCTTTTTTCTGCTCCCTTAGAAAAAGATAAAGAATGAGGTTAACCGAAGGATAGAGTTATCCGACGGTGAAGAAATTGGCCATAAGCCCGATCTACATAGGCCGCAGTTCGCAAAATGCATCAAATTAAATTAAATTGAAATTTTCCTTTTTCTATATATTGTAATCCGCTATATTAAATAATATTTTAAGACGTAGTTTGTAAAATACAAAATTTATTGAAGATTTTAGTTATAATGAGATATTTGTTACACTTTTATTTTAAAAAATTATATATTTATTTAGCTTATAAACTATATATTTCTCTGTTTATAAAAAAAACTAAAATTTTATGACATATTTCATAAATTAGATTAAAAAAAAACAAATTTTATAAACAATAAAGTAAAATTTATATTTATAAGTGTAACTTATACTTTGTAAGAATACATAACAAATTTATGTTTTTTTAATTAATTCATCTTAATAAACAAAATAAGCTATTTAGTTTATTAAAACTACAAAATTATAAGACACAAATTTTATTTTAAAAAATGAATAAACTAAAGAAAAAATAAAGGCATATTAATTTTTTATAAACTGCAAGAAAACATAAACTTTATAAAAATATGCAAACTAAGTTGTTAACACAAAAACTTCTAAATTATTATTTTGCACAAAATTAGTCACTGCTGCTGTCTATTGCATTTTGTTGTGATGAAGATTTTGAAGATAATTCTTCACTTAGATTTGTTTTATTGGAAATATCCGCTGAATTGTTTCTAATGGCTACATCAGTTGCAGCTTTTTCTTTAGTACCAGGCGCTGTAATTTAAAAATTCCAGTAAAAATTATGTATATTCTTCTAACATTGGAAATATGATATTTTTAGTTTTATATAACAATATTTTAATATAGTAAAAAAATAGAAATTAACTTCTTTATGAATCTATATATGAATCAAATTGTAATTGGTTATTTTTCTGATATATGATCTATTTTCAACACTAGTATAATAATAAAAAGAAATGTAAGACATATTATGACAGTATATACTAAAGATATTTCTATAGATTTGTTTGTGTCATGTATAAACAACAGTTATAAAATAAAAATCAGATAAATATAGTATACATTTTATAGAGTATATATATATATATATATATATATATATATATATATATATATATATATGCTCTGATTTTAAGAGAAAAACCAAATCGCTATATATTTGTATTTTAACTGGTACTTTACTCTTGTACATTTTAATATTCGTAAATTTAATGAATTAAAAGAATAAAATTTTAATAAAAATGCTTTTTTAGATATTTTAAGTTGTATAAAGTTTTTGATAAGAAAAAAAATGTGAATCTTGATATAATATGTACTATTATAAATTTTAATTATTTGATGATATCTGATATATTAACAAGTAAAATTTTATATATAATATATATTATATATATGTTTGTTAATATTAATCGTGTTATAAATAATTTATTAAGTATTTACAAAATCTTAAAATATAATTTAAAATATTTTATTTATTAGATAATGTACTAAATATGTAATATACTGTATATAGCGTATATAGTGTATTGCATATTTAATACATTGTCTAATAAATAAATATTTTAGATTATATTTTAAGATTTTTTAAATATTTAATAAATTATTTATGACATGGTTAATAGGGAGTTTTTGCAATACCGTCTTTCAGATACAGTAAATGTTGTCTGAATTGGTCAAATACATTCACTCTAACAATTCAGGTACGGTTACCGTGTCTAAAAAAAAGGTATTACAAAAACTTCTTATTATCAATCAATATATATAAAATATTCCTTGTTAATATATATTTCTGTTTCTAAATAATTTATAAATAATTAAAATTTATAATAGTTAGATTAGATAATATCAGGATTAGATTTCTTTTCTTATCAAATTGTATACTACAGTTGATATTTAATAAAAGCTTTGTCAATAAGGTGTTATTCTTTTATTATAAATTTATTGAAATTACGAATAAAACTTACGTGCAAAAGTTATTTTTATTTTATTTTAGGCATGTGTTTCTTTTAATTTCTTTCTCATATATTTGTTCAAAATTAAATATTTTATAAATTGATGCAAGCAAGCAATATAGTAAATGTGTATAAATATTTTTTAAATTAAAAACATTCTTTTTTTCTTCTAAAAAGAATAAGAAATCCGTATTTATTTTAGACATTATTTTTATTTAAATATTTTTGTATGTTATAGATCGATCTTATATACAACTCCTCTGTTGTGTAAATAAAAAAAGGCTTGAGATAAAAGAACTCGAGAGAAGACTAAGGAAGCCTAGGAAAGATATCGGGCACAGTTGGAGTAATATTGCAGTAAGCATTTGTACAGATCCTTTTTGAAAAATATAATTATTTTAATAGATATTTAATGAAAAGCCATTAGGAAATTCTATGCATTTAAGAATTATCTTTTAAATTATTGATTATTTTGAGCGTATTAATTTAAATTTTATGTTTGTATGTTACAGAATCATTGTGGCTGATCATAGATGATAACTTCATTGTCGATTGGTGAGTAATAAAAAGCATTATTAATGAGGTAACGGATCTTTGAAAATTGTATGTATTTACGTATGTATACGTATCATTATTAATTAAAAATAAATATAGAATCTCATAGATCCGTTATCCCAAAACGGATGAGCTATAAAAAATTATGACAGATATTTGATCTCGTACTCTCTATTTAATTTGGTGTGCTAATGTGCTTGAGGCTACACTCACACAGGTACACAGAGAAGGAATACCACAGAATACCATAGAATAATAAAATAATAAAACAGAAATTAACGGTTGTATTTTAGTTCGTAGACTCATTGCTGCCACATTGTGTACAATGAAGTGTTTTACAAGCGTTTAAATGTAATGTATGTACGCACTTGAGAAAGACCGGAATCTCGGTTGAAACCCATTGTGTTTATTAAATAAAGACTGCCAGTTTGGTCAAAGTAAAGGATTTTATTCAGAAATTAACGGGTTCTTATTTTAATTGTCTGAATTTTATTGTCTAGGAAAAAAACTTTATTTTCTTTTAAGTTAAAACATTCAATATATATATTATTTTTAATATATTTAAAATAAATATAGTTCAAAAAATTTAAACATTAAAACTTTTAAACTTTAAACGAATCTATATTTTAATTTTATTAATAAAAATATTAATATTTTGTTCTCAATACAATTTTAATTGTTCTTATACCTTCTTTATTATTTCAGCAATGTAACCACGAATTAACTGTTTCCATAATTTTTTCTGATATCTATGGAACTATTTATCTTTATTAAGATATTCTGGATATAGATATAAATATTTTATTTTTGTTGTCTAAATCCTATTGTCTAGGAAAAAAAACTAAGAGAATTATTATTTTAATAGCAAAACTTATCTCTTTATAGAGAAATATTGAATCTGTCTGAAAGAACAGTGTAAGTACATTGTAATTAAATTAATTGCAAATAAAAAATTAACATTTACAACCCTTAGCTAAATTATTTTAAAACAAAAACCAAATCTCCATGTGTATATTTTAACTGTATTTATGTGTATTTAACTTTAACTTTACTCTTGTACATAAATACATATGTCCCGGGCAGGGGGAGGAGAGGCGCACTCAAAAATACAAAATTTCACCCTTTTATTATAACCTAGAAAAAAATGCAAGATGTAAGATTTATGTACATGTAAGAGTAATAAGTTAAAGTTAAATACATATAAATATAGTTAAAATATACATAGAAATTTGATTTTTGTTTTAAAACGTTCCTTAATTTATATTTTTTCAAAATATGCACTATAAAATTAATATCTTAATTTATCCTCTTTGGTTAAATGGAATATAAACCCTCTTCCTTCCCCTATGTACAAAAGTAAAGTACCAGTTAAAATACAGATATCAATTTGGTTTTTGTTTTAATTTCCTTAATTTATGTGCTTTTAAAATATGCACAATAAAATTTTTATATGCATTCTCTTTGGTCAAGTATCCCATGATGCTCACTTTTGGGGAGGTTTGTTGGCTGAAGGGGATGAGCACAAAAATTTAATTGTACATATTTTAGAAGCACATAAATTAAGGAACATTTTAAAACAAAAACCAAATTGATATCTGTATTTTAACTGGTACTTTACTCTTGTACATAGGGAGGGGTTATATTCCATTTGGCCAAAGGGGATGAAGATATTAATTTTATAGTGCATATTTTAAAAGCACATAAATTAAGGAACATTTTAAAACAAAAACCAAATTGATATCTGTATTTTAACTGGTACTTTACTCTTGTACATAAAGAGGGGTTATATTCCATTTGGCCAAAGGGGATGAAGATATTAATTTTATAGTGCATATTTTAAAAGCACATAAATTAAGGAACATTTTAAAACAAAAACCAAATTGATATCTGTATTTTAACTGGTACTTTACTCTTATACATAGGGGAAGATTATATTCCATTTGGCTAAAGGGGATGGAGATATTAATTTTATAGTACATATTTTGAAAACACATAAATTAAGGAACATTTTAAAACAAAAACCAAATCTCTATGTGTATTTTAACTGTATTTAAGTGTATTTAACTTTAACTTTACTCTTGTACATAAATCTTACATCTTGCATTTTTTCTAGGATTACCCTTATAATAAAAGAGTAAAGTTTCGAAATTTTGCGCGTTTTCTCCTAGATTTTGTTGTTAAAAATCAGTACCAAAAAAATAGTGACAACTTTGCCCCGGGCTTCCCTACTCTACATTTAAAAAAAAATTGAGCCCTATATCTCAAGAATTGCGAAAGTTAGTTTTTTTATGGAAGCAGGAGGTGAAAAAGGCTATCCATATCACTGTAAATGACTGCAATTAACCCGTAATGCATTTCACCCGTAATGCATTTCAAAATAGATATATCTCACATTTAACGAAGATATTATTGTTGAGTTTGTATAAGGAAATATATCTGCAACTATATAGTCGATTAACTTGAAGATAAGAGAACTGGCTATTTTTTTTAATAATTAAGAGATAATTTATGATAATTTGTTGTCATATATGTATACAGCCAGATACTGCCAAGTACATCAAATTTTCCATATTATCCATATTAAACAAAGTTAACAAAAAATTAATAAAACATAATAATAAGTTTAAGAATACTGGGGTACTTTTATGCTGCTACTGGATACTCTTACATTGCCGAGTTTCACATGTAAGGTCGTTCTACATTAGTCGCAAGCAGCTCGCATGAACGCAAGCAGTACCAGTCCCATATATATAGCAATTGCAAGATTTGATCAAATCCAAAATATGCGTCTCTGCCATCATCTTCATGAACGTTCACGTCCAGGGATTCATCTTTATTGCCTTCTAATCACTTATTATTAAAATAAAATTTTCTAACTTATCAATATCTTTGTGGGTTACAATTTACAATAAAACACGAAACGAACGAACAAGCCAAATAGGCAACGCAGCTCAATGCTCATATTGCCTGTCACATGTTGTAGAGACGTAAATTTTGGATTTTACTCGTTAGCGATGCATTCATTCACGTAAATTTGTGACAGTTTGTGATTGCGACAGTCTCGGAATATAGATACGTTGCGTTCAGTCAAATAGTCGTGTGCCACATTTAATTGCGTTTCGCCATTAATTCAAAATAGCGTCATCAAAAGGTTGTAGTTATAATATTCCAAAATACACTAAAATAACTCTTTCTTTTCAGTCATTAATAATTCTATCACTAATCACAAAGTTTTCAAATTGTGACTTGATACAGCAATTAAGATTGATTCAGGGTCCCAAAAACTAAACAATTACCTTCATTTTTGTGTATTTTTTAATCATTATTTGTCGCGCCAACAGCATTTACTACAGGTAATATATAATTACATATTCTTAGAGACCTTGAAACTTGCATGTTAACAATTTGACTGTTATGTAACTCCTATCTGGGTGGCATGTAAGCTTCTGCAAAGGCCTTGTTATTAAGATATTAAAAAAACAATAAAGTATTAAAATAATATACTAGAATCTAGATATATTAAAAATAAAATTATTAAAGATTTATTTTCTATTTTTTTGCTTATCACTATTTCAATTACAAAAAAAATTTATAACTTTGGTTTGTGACAGTTTTATTTATTCTATCTAAAATTATATTATATTAAATATATAATAATATAAATAACATATAATACATATATTTTTACATCTATTTATTTTTATCTTAATCTTTTTCAGATGGGTTATTTTACAATATCTAACTTTACACACACACACACACACACACACACACACACACACGCGCGCGCGCGTGCGCACTTCATAAGCAGTCGCATATTTTTTGATTTGGGACTTTCTAAAGCTCAATGAGTCAGCTTAGCAATCAAAATGTTAATAAACTTCCCATTTTTTATAAACTTACAATTAATTAATAAGATATACATATAGCTAGAAAAAACTTGCCCAAAACTTAGATATGCCCCGTATAAATTGGTATATCACGTAAAATGTAAATTTAAATATTAATTAAAACTTATATAGAACCGCTTCTTTTTTATGTTGCGCAATAGGCCACAATAGGCCCACTTATAAAATATTTTATATGTCGCGAATTATTACAGAATTCCCGTGATATAGATAATAATTGTAGATATTATGTTACAGCGCGATATACTAAATACTATATGATACCGAATTATTCAACTAGAAAATATTGAATCGTGATATTAAAGCTTAAAAAATATTAAAATATAATATCAATTATAATATAAAAACTTAATACTAGATTATAATATTAAAAATAAAATATATTAAGAAACGAATGAAATAATATAAAATTAGAATTATTATATGATTTAATTTCAAGGTAAAGAGTGAGAAATATACGATAATGCAATGATTTCTGCTGATAATTGTTTTCGTTTTTTTTTCGCATCCCTTTTATTAATTTTTATCTATCAATTATTTCTATTAAATTTTATATATTGCAGTGCTTTATTTATTTTTATCGTTAACAGTGCAAAGATTCCAACAATAAGGATTAAGGATTTATACTAAATAAAGACGTGCTCATCGTGTAACTTAATCTAACTATACATATATAATTGACAATTGTACCATAATTGTTCAATTTCTATTATAATGAAATTAAAGTATCGAATTCGTTATCGAATTTACAGCATCTTGTTCTTGACAGTTAATAGTGTTGTTTGTACAATAGGGAAATTCCGATGAAACGGATACACAGTAGTCTCCCTTTACGCTATAATTACTGTCAAATATCCTGACATTTACAACAATGCAATTGGTTCTGTCGGAAGAACAACCAGGCACAAGACTGAAAAAAATGACAGCCTTGATAAATGATACGAGTCACACAAAGTAAATGGGAAGTGTCTAATAATTAAATAATTCTGAGCAAAAGGTTTTTTTTATTTATACATACTCGGAAAGTTCATTTGTTCTAGGTCTGCAAAAAATAGAAGTATATAATGTACATATAATTATAATCTGGTTTCTGTCTTGTAAATGCGCTTAGTACGATTCGATATGGCTTTTGGTTTAGAACAATTCATAAAGTTATATTGATATAAGTTATTTAAATGCGTACCACTGGTTAAAAAGGCAAACTTACGATGTAGGTATCCCAACATATGCACAACCATCGAACAACATATTAGCAAGGTACACGATGGCTATATTATGTGCACAGATGACGTTAAGCTCACCTATGACTATCCCGCCTGAAACAAAAATTTTTACTTTATTTACAATTTCTTTCTCGCGGCGATTTCCCTGGATACTAGCAGCACATGTTACTGTAAGAAGTTAAAAACAATAATTACCACATGGTGGTTGGCTGAATCCGTTATTAAACCACAAATTGAGGTGAGCTACATAAGAGTGCCAAATCCCGACAAGCGATGTGTGAAGAGCTATTACACGTATGGCGTCTGACTCGCAAAATCTTTCTTCGCATTTGTTATGTGCAAACAGGGGACCCGCGGGTTCGGTACCGATGAGAAGCGGAATCTTGCCGTAACCCGAACGTTGTAGGTCCTTCGCAGCGAAGCCACTTATATGTGCGCCAAGACTGTGACCCATAAATGTGATGCTCTTCAGCGGAACATGGCACGTGTCGATCATTGATTTGACGTAGCTGAAAGAGAATATTCGTATAAATATGTATTTATAAGGCAAAAACATCGTATCTTATTCGGCTTAATATAGTCACTTGTCATTTTTATTAATATAATATAAAGCTAAATTTTAATAGGCGCTGTATTAATTTTGCATTTTGTATTAATCATCGATATTATTTAGTTAGTATTAGTACATTATCTGGAAAACTATTCACAATTCGAATTAAATTTAAATTTAAATTTATATTTATTATACATTTTTTTATTTAATTTGATGTAACATCGTAAAGTAGTCGTACCTTGCTAAGTAGTGACCAATTTCGCGTGTGTTCTTTACTGCGAAGGGATACTCCAACAGATTTAACCCGATTGGGTCATGATAGCACGCTGCGTTAGACCAATCTACCGAAAATACTGTATAACCTTTCTGTAGAAAGAAAGAATTTATTCTATTAAATTCTTTTATATTGTCTTAAATATTTTCATTTATGACTTGTGCGATGTAATATAAGTCTTTGAGATTAAAAAGAGAAATACTGTACTTTATTATTTTTCTGGGGTATAATAAGAAATATTTACCTTTACCAATAGCTTAGCAAAATCAGAAAAGTAATAGGTGGATGCATTTGCAAGAAATCCATGAGTCATAAAGATCATCGGTTTCAACGGATCAATAAGATCGCAGGATTCATTTACCTTGACAACTTGACCCTGAGGAATATCACTGCAACAAATGCAAACATAAGCGATGCGAGAAATAAATTAACAGTGGATACTTTCGGATGTGTTTTACCTCGTGAACAGGACCATTGACATCGACTCAACGCCGAAGACACAGGAATTTGATAGCTTTTCTGTAAAATTGTCGGTATCGATGAAAACGCCTTCATTCACGGCATATTTACCTTCAATTTTTTAAATACGTGTATCGTGTTAAGGAAATTAAAAGTATTATAATAACATATAAAAGACATTAATACGGTCCACGGCATTGAATGATAATTTAATAAATATCACACTAACAGTAATAATAATTTTACTAAACCTCTTTGTACAATATTTGATATTACAGTATTACTGACAACTGTAAATTATTTGACGAGTGTGCAGAGAATATGTGAAATTATATTTCGCTATAACAATACAATGTAATGATAAACGATTAATACGATAAAAGAATAAATTTGTCACACTGTGTATTAGCTCGTTTTTATTCCTTATATTCGATAATAAAAATTAATAAGTAGCATTAATAAACATTTTTCTGGCATGTCCATTGTTGGTATTAATACATAACACTGGGTGTAAAATTATCTTTATTTAATATTCAATATTAAAATCTCCTTTTAGAGATGAATCGAATTTTAAGGCTACGTCAAATTGTGAAGTTTCTTGAAAAAGCGTTTAAAGCAGAAAATCCTACCTAAAAACTTGAGATAGTGATGCTTGAACACGAAATTGTCTTGTCATTAATTTTATGTTTGTAATTATAATTTGTAATTATTTTGGAGTTTTGAAAGATTATGAAACATTCTACAGAATTAAATAAATTCTTAAAAGATTTGTATTGAAAATATCACAATAAGGTTTACTTTGAAATGTGACGGTTGCGGGTCTCCATTAAAAAAAATATAAGTTAAAAAATCTAAGTCAAATTCAAATAATTGTAGTCTTCTCTGCAATTTAAAATGTATTATTTACACGAAATATTTAAAATAAAAAGTAAATTTATTGAAGCGTGATCAAATTAGCGAAAATTAAAAAAATCCAAAAAATTTATTAATATTATATTATTAAGGTATTGGTAATTTTATTCACGAATTTCAGCGATTTTAAAATACATAACTCCAGGCTAAAGAGAAAATTAAAGAATTGATTTCTATATAGTTGGAGATCTCGTAAAATTAACTCTCAATTTTTTAAATGATTAGATTTTTTTATCATTTTAAACGAAATTCTTTCTGAAATTAATTAAAAATTATAGAACTTTTTAAAAAATTCTACACATCTTACTTTAATTTTAGAAAAGCAGAATATTAACTTTATAGTCAAGTACGTTATTTTTCGATAGAAGGGTGGTCGATGATATTTCTAAAAAATATTTCTGAAGGATTAAAGAATTATACGAACCATTATTCATTGAAGTCTTCGTGTTGTTACTCATGATCTGCAAGAAAAAGGGCCAGTAAAAATACAAAAATCGTATTATTCCAGATATTGCTCAATATTAGCAACAAATAATTTAAATAATCTTAAAAGATAAAAGAAAAAAGTATAGATACTATACTATACTCATCTGGGATTAAAACTATTATTACCTCTTTGTAATCAATATTATTTCTCGCAAATGCTCGATGATCAAGCGTGCTCCATTTTATTTAATCGACAAACTTATATTAATTAAAGAATTTTTATTAAATTTATGAAAATTTTCAGAAATGTAGTTTGTTGATTTTAATTGTAGACTCTTATAAGTTATGCGATAGAGGAACATGTCCAGTTCGATATAAAACCCCACAAAGTTAATATCAGAAGTATAACACCGTTTATTTAGTACTTGATTTCAATGTGACGATTCGTGCAAGATCGTTGTCAACGTTTGTACGACATTGTAAACCGAGCAGACCGAAAGAATGAAGATTCTAATGCTTATTTCCAGAAATGAGAAAATATACGCTTACCACATTGAGATCGCTATTTGCGGCCGCCATCAAACCGAAGAGACTGCAGAGCAGCACGAGAAATGATACGAACGTGACCAGCTGCATTCTTGACGAAAAATAAAAACATCTGCATTCTTGACAATTTGCTGCAACTTATGATAATTTGTTGCTATGTATAGGGAAGAGTGGGGTAACTGTGAACACAAGCTAAATGCGAACCGTACTATTGTTTAGAGTAGGTATAATATTCTCCCACTTCTCGCACCCAGCGATAGTCCGATATACTCAGGGCCGCGCAATAACACGTGACGGTAGGATACGCTGTTCAAGGTAAATACTATTACATATTTTCCATGTTTTTGATGTAATTTTTTCGTCTTACTTATAAAGGAGAGTGGGGAAATTGCGAACACTTATATAAAGGAAAAGTTAAATAAAATCGACGATTATTTATCAATCATAGAAGTCTTTATTTTAAATAATACTCCAGTTATTTGGCTTTAAACTAAATAATTAATATTTATAGATTATCACCGCAAACTATAATTTTAAACGAAAAGCAAAACCCGTTTGTAATTATCCCTACTACGATTCGGCATTGGCGCGCGTGCGGCGAATAACTGCGACTGGCAAGGGTTTTGCTTTTTGTTTAAAATTCGAGTTTATGTTGATAATCTATAAATATTAATTACTGTAGTTAAAAGCCAAATAACTGAAGTATTTTATTTAAAATAAAGACTTCTATAATTGATAAATAATCGTCGGCTTTATTACTTTCCTCACTCTCCCCTACAACCAGATGCCAAGATTGCCAAGCATATCGAGTTTTCTATACTGATGTTAATAAAGAATTAATAAAAATTAAAATAACTTTTAAAATATTTAGGGTACTTTCATGCTGCTGCTGAATATTCTGCTCATCTTCGAGTTTCATGTGTAACGTGATTGACCACTCGTTAATGATGCACTCATTCACATAAATTCGTTGCAATTGTAATAGCCTACAAGTATTTATAGATACGATGCATTCAGTCGAATAGTTGTATATACGCCATATTTAACTGCGTTTTGTCTTTAATTAAAAATCGCATTATCGAACGGTTATTTAAGAAAAATTCATGAAGTTGTAGGATAGAAATCGCGAAGATGCAACATTCCGTGCGTGCTTCTCTTTCCAGAAATATCACAATTATTAATCAAACTTAAATCATAAGGCAAATAAGAGTAGAAGAAGAAAGACATTTTTCTGAAATTAATATAGAATCTATTGCGTTAAAGTTACAACTTTGATGTTATACGATATTGAAGAACCTTCACATTAATCATAAATATCTTTTTAATCATAATTGACATAACTATTTTCTTTTAAGAAATAAAAGTTCTAACAATATAATTAATTTTAATTGCAATAAAATATTTTAAATGTTACGTATCATAAGAACAATATGATCTCGCTCGACTAAACAAAAAAGTTAAATAATCAAAAACGGCCAAATTTCGAGCAAATAAAGGATGTTGAAAATAAATTTAATAAAACTTCAATAAAAATATACAATCATGTTGGTAAATTGATGTAAATTGATGCGAGATATTTTTAATGTGTCATTCATCGTTATTTATGATTTTGAAGAAGGCCAAGTAAGACTCGAAACGTTAACATGATTGTAATAAATTGTATTAAATTTATTTTCAACATCCTTTATTTGCTCGAAATTTGACCGTTTTTGATTATTTAGCTTTTTTGCTTAGTCGAGCGAGATCATATTGTTGTTTGTTAATATACGCTGGTCTCACAATGCGTGCGAATGTCTTTCCTTATAGGTTTCATGTTTTTAACATTGATTTGATTTGTAAATTAATGCGAGATATTTTTAATGTGTTATTTATCGTTATTTATGGTTCTGAAAAAGGCCAAGTAAGGCTCGAAACGTTAACATGATTGTATATTTTTACTGAAGTTATTAAATTTATTTTCAACATCTTTTATTTACTCGAAATTTAACAGTTTTTGATTATTTAGCTTTTTTACGTATCGTAATTATAATGTGCCAAAATACACTAAAATAACCCTTTTTTCAATTTTAATCACAAATTTCTCATAATCGCGACATAAAGCAACTTTTGGTAAACGGGATTGTATTTAACGTCCCAAAAACTACAGAAAATGATTAACGGCGATTTTGTATATATTTTTTTTGCTATCGTTTGTTGCGGCAACTTACTTAAGTAAGTGTCATACAATTACATATTCTTCGAGAAGATGTAAATACCTTGAAAGTCGCGCATGTTAAAACTTTGACTGTAATTTTACCTATATCTGGATGAGTTCCCACTAGAACCTTATCACACTTTTGTGGATAACGGTTTTATTTGTCTGGTTAAGAAGACTTCGAACTAAGTCTTAATTTATTAGAATATTTAAAAAAACAATAAAGTATTAAAAGAGTAGTTTAATACTTAAATATAGTGGTCTAGTTAAAAATAAAATTATTAAACAAAATTATTAAATTATTTAAAAATTATTAAACATTTATCTATTTTTTTGCTTATAACTGTTTCAATCAGAAAACGATTTATTACGTCAGTTTGTGAATAGTTTTATTTATTCTATCTGATATTACATTACTAAATATATAATAATATATAATACATATTTTTAATTTTATTTATTTTTATCTATTTTTATCTTACCTTTTATGGTATAAGTTATTTTATAAACATGTTCAATAAACAGTCGCGCACTTTTTATCTTCCAAAGTTCAATGCTAAAATCACCTTGACATTAAAATGTTAGTAGATCTCCCACTTTTTATAAACATTAATAAAACATATTGATAGAATTTGCCCCAAAAAAACTAGATATGCTCTGTATAATTTGATATTTCACGTATATATACATAAAATGTAAAGAACTCCGTGAAAAAGCCGTTCAACCGAATTGGCTAAAACTTTGGGAATCGGTAGTTTATGTGATGCTGATCAAAAGTTCAATGGGCGCGAAGTCCGAAAATGGCCAGTTTTCAAGGTACTAGAGGTCAAAAGTTGGGAATATGGCCAATAGATCTAACTTACATGGGTTATCTACGCATGCATCGACGCCCGACGGCATTCATTGAGACGGAACTTGTTCCTGTTGATCCTGGATAGCGCTAAGAATGGGTAGCGCAAGCCAAGAGCCATATACTCGTTTTATTTTAATTTTAAAAAAGAGGAATTAGCTGTACAGACAAATACGCTGTATTTTTTCAATAGAAAGGTTGTTGATAATATATATATTTTTAAAATAAATACTTTTTAAGGATTAATTAAGGAATCATACGAACCGTCATTCACTAAAGTCTCTATGTCATTATTCGTCATCTGCAAGAAAAAGAGCCAGTAGAAATATACAAATCGTATTCTCGAATGGATATTGCTGAATATTAGCGATATAAAATGTTCAAAAATATAGTTTGTTAATTATAACCGAGAACTATGAGCTATGCGATAGAATATCAAGTCCAATTTGATATAAAACTGCACGAAGTTAATATAATAATAGAGGTGTATCTTTGCGAGTTTAGTACTTGATTCCAATGCGACGCGTGACGATTCGTGTAAGATCGTTGTCAACGTGCCTACAGCATTGGAAACCGAGCAGACCGAAAGAATGAAAATTTTAATGCTTATTTCTAGAAGAAAATGTATGGTTACCACATTAAGATCGATATTCGCTATCATATCGAAGAGGCTGCAGAACAGCACGAGACATAATGCGATCGTGACCAGCCGCATTCTTGACGAACGATTCACCAGCGGATGAGAAATTCGCTCCGTTTTGTATAGGAAGCTGTTTATGATTGAGTTTGAAAAGAATAAGAACAAAGGAACAACTTATAAATAATAATCGAATCTTGATTGACAATGACAACCGAACTGCCAAAATATAATTGGAACTACAATAATTAAAGATGATTTGAAATATATAGTCTACGTAAGATATTATTCGCATTTTTAACATAATATGGCGGGGAAATGTGTCCGATCAATACATTTTTATTAATTTATTATTAGAATTTAAAATTAAGGTCTGTATGAGAGATTACAAAAGTTTTTCGAAAAACCACATGTATAAAGAATCGCGTAAAAAAAGAGTTAATAGATTTAAATAATTAGCGCGTAATTATCTGATCATAGAGAGAGATAGTAGAGCAATTGCTCAATTTACTTAAGGGGAGATATACACCTAGGAGGCCGGAAAAAAGGTCATTTTTGTGAATTTTTTAAAGGAAAACTATTTGAAATTTCGGATTGGGAGTTTTTCTATCTAAAAGTATACACATTCAGGAATATGTCCAATTTTTTTTATTTAAAAAAATCAAAAATTGACGAGGTTGTGGTATAATCTTTGGAGCGCCGTAAAAAAATCCGGGTAAACGGTACCCACTGGCGTTTCTTCAAAAATCATTTGAAACAAAAAAACCAAAAAGATTATTAAATTAGATACTATAATCTAGTACTTGTCATAGCCGATTTTGAAAATATCGATTTATGACAAAATGGCGGACGTTTGAACATAACATAGCGATTTTTCGACCAAAAATTAGTTATTATTTTACCTATAAAACAAAAACTAAGCAACGAAAAAAAAATCCTATGACAAGTACTAGATAATGATGTATAGAATAACCACAAAAAAATTCAAGGCAATCGGTTCATTGGTTTTCGAGAAATTTTGGGTACCGATTTGAAACAGGCGGCACGGCGCGCTCTCGGAGACGGTTCACTCTCTCGGCTGTAACTTCGTTATTTATTGAGATATTGACTTGCAATTTTAACCAGATATTCTTGAGACCTCAAGCTTCAAGAAAATGCAAAAAAAAAAACAATCGATTTTTTCGACCATGCTAGGTGTATATCTCCCCTTAAGTTGCAAGATTAACCAGCTATTGTTAGGAAGATGAAGTTTTGTCAGCTTTAGCCTGCAAACAGCCTGTGTATCTTAAGGTAATCTTGTTAGCATCTAATGTTTTTTATTTATCACAACTACCGGTACATATACATGTATATATCTATATCACGACAAATAAAAGGAGAGCACCGAGAAAGGATTTGTCTCCTCGGTTCACATGCATCGTTTGAGTATGCACCAGTAACGAACTTCTGTATTCTTAATGTCTCTACTCGTAATTTTCAATCTTAAATTAAAATTCTACGAAAACCTCGCAGACGAATCTTTCTTGAGAGGACCGTTCCGTAGACTTTTGTCAACCCCTCCTTTATCTACGAGTCACGACTTATTGACCAAATTTACAAATTACGGAATATTCCGTGTTTTTCGGTTTTTGATTATTAGCCTCTGCACGCGCTGTTATTAACTTTGGAGTAATCTGAAAAAAAAAACGGAATATTTCGTAAATCACAGATGGATATTAAAACTGATGAAAACCCAAAACTTTCCGCGGACACAAAAAGTGTTAAATATTGCATTCAATTAATTCTTTCAATCAATTTTTTAGTGTATTATATGAAGCAATTTACATAATCTCGCGCTGTGCAATATAACATAATATAAATTGAAAGAGGATATTGATCTTTCGGGAGAAAATTATTTCATCTTACAGATTCAGATTCCTTACGTCTTTGTGACGTGTTACAATTTTATTATTTACATAGAGATACGTATTATCGTAACAATTATTATGCATACCTATATGGAAATATATATATATATATATATATATATATATATATATAATAAAATAGCAGTTTTTTTTAAATAAAATGACTTATTGTTAAATGTTTCTCTATGATGTTTCTCTGTCTCATAAAAATAAAGACAAAAAGAGTTCTTTTATGGACCAAATAAGCAAATTCATTCATAATCCAACAATTCCCCGCAAAAATGCTACATATTTATATAATAGCGAATTCACGAACCAAGCTGACAATGAGACTATATTGCACTCGTGTAACATCACATATGCAATATTTTTGTGATGAGATAGATTGCAAGAAACAGTTAAGAAAAAGTTGTAGCAAAATACAATTTAATTTAAGAAGAACAAACATAAGCTAAGAACAGTAATAGAAATAAAAGCAAGATTCATGTGTGAGCTTGATGATATAAATAGAGCAGAATAAGTTAGAATTCAGACAGTCAAACCTCGTTTTTATGTTTTATCCCTCCGCTCCAAACAAATTAAATAATCGGAGATCTTGATATAAGTTAAATACGATTTAATCGATATTACGACTTCACGATAATAATAACTAAACATATATGTTATAACATCATTAATTAATATACAGCGCGTCGCGTCGTTCCGCTAATGGGTGTCTGTCGTGTTTTGTAAATGCGTTCATTTAAAAGCATCACATAATATACATCATTCTTGCGTGCATGCACAATGTAATAGATAACTTACAATTAACACTTATTGTTAATTTGTATAAAAAATATCTATCAAAATGACTAAGAAAATTGAATTATATCTATATTCTATAAAATAGGGAAATAAAGTAAGTTTTCTTTTCGCACTAGTCGTTTTCTGTGCGCAAGGACGAATTCCCCGACGTTTTCAATTTATTATTTTTTCCGGCTAGTTCGCAGACGGCTATAAATACATCATTCTATTAATTTCCGTGTTTATTGCCTATGCCGAAGCGAATGCGTATCCTTTCTACGAAGAAAAACGTGCGAATTAGCATAGATTATTCGTTTATTAGTCACGCGTCTCTCCGTGATATTGCTCACCGTTCCAGACCTGTCTGGTATATACGCGGCGCGATAATTTGCATAAGAAATTCCCACGCTGGACAAACGCGGACGATGAGCACTGAAATTATGTCATCGGACGCGTTCAGCAGACACAACTGTTGAGTGTCGTCTTATCAACACGCTACGTTGATTTGTTGGGTCTAAAAGTAAGAGCTAATCACGTTCAGTGGCTACTGAGCGGTTTGTTCTGCTGAACGCGCCCATCGTCGCCAAGTCGCGTCGCATTTTATCACGAATCTCGTGGCTGCGTTGAAGTCAAATATTTCGTGCCTGGCCTAATTGGTTGGGTTGTTTTTTTCCCCCCCGGAACGATGTGATCCCCTCGAGTCACGCGCGGTTCGAGGGGATTACACATAAGTCGGCAAACAATTCTTTCAAATACAACTCGTTCGAATATGTATTTCCTTCTTTACAGATATAAATCTTACCGTAATTAGAAAATTTAATTAATCTGCTCCATTAAAATCGTTCATTGAAGAATCAATATTGGCGCACTTCTGTGTTTTGTTATCATGGATGACATATAACATACAATACTGCACGGTCTATTGTTTCCCATTGTTAGAACGTCATTGTTAGAACGTCAGTCTAGAGATAGTTGCTGTATCACCGATCACCAACCTGTCTTTTTCTAACGTATGGCGCATCCAGTGATACACAAAGCATGTTATCTCTGCCTAATATTTGATGACTCCCACTCTTCTATATTTGATCTAGATATACTATGTCGATGTTTGTAATACACATATTTCTTATTTACAGTACCGTGTAAAAGTGTACGTACTTTTGATCTTTTGAATTTATTTTTGGACATTTTGTTAAAATATGTCTTAGAATTATGTTAAATATAGTTCTGAAAAGATATAAAACTTTTCTGCTTCAATTTGTCTTGCTCTTCCTATTATTCGAATATACATATATATAATATACATTTCAAATATTAATTTTGATATCTTTTATTGCCACGACTTAGTATTAAAGATACTTGTTTGACTTCTTTGTTATATTGGAATTTTGCATTAAGATGGCGCGTGGCAAGAACTTCACAAAACGCGAAAGAAAGACTATATATCATTTCTATATGAGCAAACAGTAAAAGACATTGTCATCGTATGGAAGACCTCAAAATCGGCCGTACAACGTGTATTAAAGAGTTTTGAGATAAGAAGCCATATAAAGTCACTAGCGGCCGACTAAAAGTTATAACTGAGGACCACGAAATTGTTCGTCTTTCCAAACAAGACTGTTGACCTCCTACGGAAATTCAAACCGAATTTTTAAGTTCCCATAGCAAAAATCCATCAGTTGATACTGTAAAGCGATGCTTGAGGGATAACGGTTTATTTGGAAGGCAACTCGTCAAGAAGTTATTTCGTTAATTTAAAAAAAGAAGAAGACAAGATTTGAATTTACAATGGGTCACAGACATTGGACTGTCAATGAATGGAAAAGAGTTATCTGAAGCGATAAATCCAAAGGGTATAGCCGGGTTTGTATGGGAAATCTGCCCCCGCGGCTTTTTCGATTCGCACTTGGGGGATCGATTTGACATTAAATAAAAATAATTTAGCTAAACTTTTAGTTCTTTATCTCAAACGATTTTCGAGATTTTCAAAAAAACCACTTTTTTCAATTTTATTTTTTTTTAACAGTAAAATTTAAAATTAATGAATGGTGATTTTTTTTCTAATTCGTAGGAGTAAAAGGGATGAAAAAACACTTTCATTATGAATCTCAGGTGGAAAGCCGATTTTTAAGAACAGAAATAAAACTATAATCATTTTTTTTACCGTGTTATTTAAAAGTGTCCACCGCCAAACTTTGTCAGAAAATGTCTTCTATACTCCTTTACACTCAGGAATTTTTTCATTTTTTTTGAAGTGGTGGAACATTATGAAAAAAAATAAAAACTATTTTTTTTTTTCAAAATCTTGCGTTTGAACGCATTAAAACTCTTATACTGCTAGAGAAATATATAGAAAATAATTTTTCAACTGAAAAAACACAACTTACTTACAAAATATTTAAAAAATTAAGAAATGCATTACTTCAAAAAATAAAGGACATTAAAAATTTTTGAATTGACGTTAATTTTCTTTTTTACGCAAAAATTCATAGAAATAAAAAAATATAATGTTTCTGTACTATTGGCAATAATTTTATACCGTTAATAAATAAAAATTTGATAAGTTATACTATATTATTTATTTTTAACAATACGTATCATCAATTATTTACATTCAATGAAATGATTTCACATTAGATATATATAAAAAAGACTGTTTTGAATGACGTCGGTTAGTCTTCGTCACTGTCTTCATTCACTACAGCATTAACTTTTTCATTTATAAACAGACGACTCAATATTTCGGCAGGTCTTATTATTTTAGCCAAATATCGAGCGTAAGAAAGATAATATATGATAGCTGCAATGTGAGAGCAGCACCCTACATCTCTGGGATTAGTCGATATTTTTGTGATTGTGCTAATGGTAGGCGTACTGTAGGGTGCTGCTCTCACATTGCAGCTATCATATATTATCTTTCTTACGCTCGATATTTGGCTAAAATAATAAGACCTGCCGAAATATTGAGTCGCCTGTTTATAAATGAAAAAGTTAATGCTGTAGTGAATGAAGACAGTGACGAAGACTAACCGACGTCATTCAAAACAGTCTTTTTTATATATATCTAATGTGAAATCATTTCATTGAATGTAAATAATTGATGATACGTATTGTTAAAAATAAATAATATAGTATAACTTATCAAATAAGAATTTTCATTTTTATTTATTAATGGTATAAAATTATTGCCAATAGTACAGAAACATTATATTTTTTATTTCTATGAATTTTTGCGTGAAAAAGAAAATTAACGTCAATTCAAAAATTTTTAATGTCCTTTATTTTTTGAAGTAATGCATTTCTTAATTTTTTAAATATTTTTGTAAGTAAGTTATGTTTTTTCAGTTGAAAAATTATTTTCTATATATTTCTCTAGCAGTATAAGAGTTTTAATGCGTTCAAACGCAAGATTTTGAAAAAAAAAATTAGTTTTTATTTTTTTTCATAATGTTTCACCACTTCAAAAAAAATGAAAAAATTCCTGAGTGTAAAGGAGTATAGAAGACATTTTCTGACAAAGTTTGGCGGTGGACACTTTTAAATAACACGGTAAAAAAAATGATTATAGTTTTATTTCTGTTCTTAAAAATCGGCTTTCCACCTGAGATTCATAATGAAAGTGTTTTTTCATCCCTTTTACTCCTAAGAATTAGAAAAAAAATCACCATTCATTAATTTTGAATTTTACTATTAAAAATAAATAAAATTGAAAAAAGTGGTTTTTTTGAAAATCTCGAAAATCGTTTGAGATAAAGAACTAAAAGTTTAGCTAAATTATTTTTATTTAATGTCAAATCGATCCCCCAAGTGCGAATCGAAAAAGCCGCGGGGGCAGATTTCCCATACAAACCCGGCTATACCCTTTCTGTTGTTTGGAACCGACAGAATACGATATATTCGGCATCCTTTTGGTTCTGGCGAGAGATTTAACCAACGTTTATAAACCAAATTCCAATTATAAAGCATGGTGGCGGAAATGTTCTTGTATGTGATTGTATTGCTTTTATAAAGAAGAAATGGGACTATTGCACCGCATAACAGACATTCTTACTGTCGAAGGCTACGTGAATATTTGGAAAAGATCTTCTTACCTTTTGCAATTAAAAATTTGACCAGCGAGTGGATTGTTCAAGATGATAATGATCCAAAACATTTAGCACAAGAATACTTTAGAAAAATTAAAATGGCTAACACCCCAGTATCGAAAAAATGAAGTTTACGTCACAGTAATTTTAATGTGCTTCTTTCGTCAAGGAGAAACCCAAAAATCCTTACTTTTTTCCCAGAAAATGAGATAAATCTATTTACATGTTGTCCTCAAATACTAATAAATTATAGTACAATAAAAAAATGAAATATCTAATTAATAACAATGACTTTTAATTGAGGTATAAAAATTATCTCAGATGACTACTTATGCAAAAGATTCAGGCGCTTGTTTTCGGGTTGATATTAAATATTTAAGCAAACATCAAAAATCAATAAAAACAATCTCTTAAATTCGCTTGATAGTTATTATTGCCAGTCATGATTATTGTTGATATCGTTTAATCTTAACATCTTGAATGTCGAATTTCGTTCCGGTGACGTCGGAATAAAATTTTCATTATCAGATTCACATCTAGATAAAGTACTTTATAATATAACTGAATTATATAAAGTTATATATCGTGCAGTACGTGTAGTACGTTTATTTTTATTATTACTTTAATATTAATTATATTTATACAATTACAAATGTCATTTTTTACGAGTTTTATGCATTTTCTTTTGAGCTTAGTTAGCGTCGGTTAGCGATGACAGACACGGCATTCAACGCATTAATGAATTTATAAAATACGCTCTAATGTTATCTATTTTCTCAAGAAAGAAAAGATCACTCTTTAGATTTCCAATCTCCGAAGCATTTCGAAGACATCGACGTTCGAGCAGTGAAATCCATATAATAATCTATTTTCTGTGTTCGGGATTCTTCAATCTTTCAAATGATTAAGAACAGACAGTATTTCTCTCATGTGTGATTACGCATCCTGAGACATGTTAATTACATATAATGTCAATCCAAAATGTTAGCTCAAGATTTCTTTCGAAAATTGACTTTGATGCGAATAGCTGCTAGACGTCATTCGCAATCTCTTTCTCTGCCGCTACATTTTGCATGCATATACATTTTTTCTTCCTTTTTTTTTACATTTAAAGGTGGTAGAAACATTTTATTTTTATTGCGTCTATTTACTTGGTCGAAAGAAGTATTAGCGACGAAGTCGTTTTCGTTAACGAAAACAAGATAAAGCGATAACGACTGCAGCATGTGACTTCGCTCTAATTAATCGGATTTTGTTGCAAATAGCATGACGCGTTGAAAATCACCGGAATTCGTGACTTTGCATATTTGCACGGACAAGTGGGTAACAGATGAAGAATAAAGATAATTGATTAAGATATAATCGAATGAACTTATAAATATTTATCTGAAACATTTATGAATATAATCTTTGTGTTAATTAACTACATATTATTTTTGCTCAAAGCTTATCGACAGTTCTAAATTCTAAAATATTTGTATAGTTAATCTTTGATGATAATCAATTTATAGAAGATAATTAAACAGTTATATTGATGCGTTATGGGGAAAAATAAAGAATTTTAAAAGAAGTCATTTCAATTGGTTTCATATTTCTGGCAATAATAATATGCAGTAGATTTAAAAAGAGATATTCAGATATATTCAGATTTTAAAAAAATTATATCCTAATTTTCCCAAATCATACTATTCAAAAGAATTCATTTTATGCTTGCTTATGTTCTTAAACTTAATTAAAGCTGGATTGAAATCTGTTACGAATGTTAAGGTATAGTGAAAAATCCGTTGCGAATGCCAAAGTATCGCGATTCGCGATATTTAATCCAAAATAGAAAATATGACGCGCTAAGAATCTTGACGTGGAAGACTGTTTCGTAGCTTGTCAGATCTCGTCTAAATCGCTTTTAAAAAGATTTAATACACGCCTCTAAACAGAGAGCAGAATAGCATCGCGGAAATGATAATGCACGTGGGATTGTCTATCCTAGGGAGACAATCGGGAATTGCCGGCAGATGTATGACTTTGACTTTGCCCGGTTATTGTGTTTTATCACATTATTATTTATATAATAATACTTTATTTATTGGCTTTAAATATGCATATCCGATGTGAATTAATTCAATTAATTGTCCGTTCAGCGTCGCTGAAGTGCAAGCGCGTGAGTTATCGTCATCATCTCGCCGATCGCAATCAAAATGAGATCATTGAAAATATCGCATAACTTCCTCCAGTTGAATGAAATTGTTATTTTTAATTTAAGAGACTTAATAAGAAGATTACGCGCGCGACATATTGACAACAATCACACATCTATTGCGCAATTTGGCGTTAAATGCCCACTGATGTAAGATCACTGATGTAAAATAAGTTACTCATATAACTTATTAAATACATATGTACGTGTCTAAATGCAACTGCGCTGTCTTCTTATTGTTAGCAGAAGATTTAATATTGATTTAAAATTGATTCGGTAAGAAGATCTCGCATTGGTTACTCGTCGCTATCATTGCATTTAACATATTATATGAAGAAGCGAGAGTCTCAGAATTCTCTCCTTCCCGTATTATCGGACTTATATCGGTTTACAAGCACTTGACAACGTCCAGACGGCCACGGTCGCGCCAGGGACGTCTCAGGAACGCAATCGAATTTATCTGTAGTCGTCGCGGCGCGAAAAGTGGGGATGCACGTGGACCAAGAGTCAAAACCCCGACACGTGTACGACCTTGGTGTTAACTTTCATGGAACGACCAGCCGCCCCTCGCGGAACGAGAATCGGCGAATCCCGTCGGGCCCGGCGATTTATTGTTTTGTGCATCTCTTCTGGTCTTTCTATAAGACGAATCATTTCCGTTGAGGGTTCTGTGACCGAGATTATATCTCCGACCGCGGTCCAACTGCATTAACGCGTCTTTGGATGTGAACTCTTCGACTCTATGCCCCAATGATTAAACGCTTATATACTTTTTTTATTTTTAACCCTAGCTAGTCACACTTATTTTCGAGTCCTTTTCCATGAGACCGCTCGACTTTGTCGATCACATTGTCATTTTCATTCTAATTAGTATTTTTAAGCTTGTACTGTAGAAATTGGAAATATACAGACTTTGAATAAGATGTTTATGATAATCAAGATGTTATGATAATCAAATCAAGAAAATAATTCTAATTAAAGTTGAACTTATTATAAGAAAATTAGAAAATTATGTTATTATGTAAAAACTAGAAAGCTGAAAAATGTGCAGCAGTCTAATGGGCCGGAGTGTGGCGAACTAAAGAATTCGAGTCTAAATGATTGATTCTGCCAACAGAGAGAAACATTCTATCTGTTAGCAGTAAAAAAAAACCACGATTACAAATCTTGTAACTTTGTTTTTTATATATTGTTAAAATTGAATCTTCTTTAGTTTTTGTCACAAGTGATAAATGTACGCGACGTGCGACGGATTTATTGTTGCTCGAGGCTCTTCAGAAGGGCGCGATAATCGTCGTTGCAACAACAATTGGCGATCAATCGGTGATCCCTGCAGCTGTTGGCGTGCAGAAATCGACAGTCTGCTAATTTACATTGATAAGGCAAATCATGAGAATCAGTACAGCAGCAGGCATCGTGCAACAGTTTCTCGCCGCAATAAGGATAAATTGAACTGTCGCATAAAGGGCACCTGTAATGAAAATAAAAGATTAAAATGTGAATTGTGTGTTTAATTATTTTCTTAATTTATAATTTATATATAACATATATGCACACACATATATGTGTTGGGTTGTCGATAAAGTCGTGACGTATTTTTGCAACAGATGGTACTAGTTTAGTTTTGGAAGTACTTCGCATGTATGTTATTGCTATGTCATTTGACAGCTGACGGTTCTAGCTTCATTCTAAAAACAAAATTGAACGATTTGGTCGAGTTTTGGAGATTTTACAACAAGTTGAAAATGGAAGACCAAACTGCATTTTCGCCATATTTTACTGTTTTACTTCCGTAAAGGGAAGAACGCGCGTCAAACTTGTGAAAAGTTGCGTGAAGTTTACGGTGACAATGCTCTACAAGAACGTCAGTGCCAACGATGGTTCACGAAATTCCGCGCTGGTGATTTTGATGTCAACGACGTTCCTCAGTCAGGAAGACCCACCGAGGTTGATGCCGACAAAATAAAGGCATTGATCGAGTCACACTTTACACGACACGAGAGATTGCAGAAACATTGAACATTGTTTCGCTCTCTTCAAAACTCCTTGCGTGGCATAACGTTCAATTCAGATGAGGCTGTAAATCAGTGCCTTGTTCAGTTTTTCGCCGATAAAGACAGGTCCTTCTATGAACAAGGAATTATGAAGCTCACTGAAAGATGGCAAAAAGTCATCGAACAAAACGGGCAATATATCATTGATTGACGATCTTTGTTCTTTATATAAATACATGACTTTGAAAAACATAGAAAAAATACGTCATGACTTTTCCGACAACCCAATATATATGTACAATAATGTTTAAATATCTAATATGTATATATATCATTAGTTAAATTGCATGGTGCAAAATCTGTTGATTCTATGAGTAAATATAAAAAATGTATAAACTTACTTTTGCGGTCTGTATCCGGGCAAAGGAAAAGGATAATTTCCTTGGAATTGTCGGAATATGTTGTTTTCTGGCGACGGTGTTAACGGCGCGTTCATCATATTTGTTGCCCCTAATGCATGATCGCCTGCCAGTTTCTCGTGTTCGTCTGAAAGACGCTCGTGAAGAGACTTACGTTAAGCAGTATTAAAAATATCTCAGAAAGAACTTTTATTTATCGAAAAAATAAATCACGTAATATGCGATTGAAACTAAAAACTTTTCTATTTATACTATTATAAATAATTATAGATATAATTTATGGGATGATTTTTATTTTAACATTTTATTTTTATAGACTTATAGATTCCTAACATATACGCATTAAATTTTTTATGCAAAAGATATTTCTGCATATAAAAAATATTTACAATTATTTAATGGATTATTTTAATATTCGTGTTAATTCCTGTTTTATACCTTCATCTTTAATATACATATTCTTTTCATTTTAATGTTTTACTATTATACATATTTTGTTATTATTATACTACTGTTATTATATATAATTTTATTGATACATTTTACAATTTAAAATTATTTTTATCATTTTTATTAAACAAAAATTGCTAAATCTCTAACTTGTATTTTTGTACACGTAAAGATGACACGTGAAATTATTATCATAAATAATATTATAGCACTTTCCAAAATCACACAATAAATATTCTCAATTTGCAGTGAAAATTATTCCAACACAAAAAAGTAACTCCGAGACGAACAGTTACCATCTATACAAACTTCTTCTTTATAACGTATAAGAGGAAATATTTGTTTACTTTGATGTGCAATTAAATAATCAAATTAACTCACCCGATATACAAAATGCACAACAACACAACAGAACGCTGAGAAGGATCAATAGTGACATTTTCTCATGAAAAAACCCGCACGAGATTAAAGTTTCCGCGCGCACTCGATGCTCCACGGCTGAGATTTTTCACACAAATGAGATCGTTCGGTTCCTACTCTTCGTTCTTTTTTTCGTAAACCCACGTAACTTTTAGCTGGGCCTCGCCTTCCTCGTAGAACGCGGTCGACGTACCCGTTACTCGTAACTGGTTGACGGTCATCTCTCTCTTAAATTCCTATATGCCGGTCAGTCGAAAAGAAAAGAAAAAAAATGATATAGATGCGTGGAAAAATAACAGCTATCTTCACGAATACTAGTCGTCACAGAATACATAGGAAAATAAGAGAAACAATTTTTCAAATGTAAGGACAAGAAAGTAGTAATTACGCTTATTCTCATCAAATATTCTGCTTTGCAAATAAAATATAGATTTATATATTTTCTATAATCATATATTTTTAAATTTTATGATAACAAAATTTTATGTTATATTATATTATTATAATTATACATATAATACTGATACTGATGAGGATATTACTATAATACTATAAAACTTTCTTTTTATATAGTAAAATTTTATATAAAACAATTTTATAATGTACAATTTTACTATAATCTGTTCTCTAAAAAAAAATTAAAAATTACTTGATAAGAATTTATTTTAAAAATAATCATTTTTATGAAAAACCGACTTATTAGGTACATTTCTTATTTCAGTTAATAGGTTTAAATTTTGCTATCAATTTGATTGTTACGTGACGTTCACCATTGTGGACAAAAATATTTATTGTCCGTCACAATCTATCTCAATTTTAAACTAGAATTGGGACATATGTGTTGAATTGAAAAATGTGGGTCGAAACAAGGCGGATGAGCTAGAAAGTCGAGAGAATTATTTTGCGTGGAATTATCATGCTAAATCATTCTTATCTAAAGACTGATGAGGAAAAAATAAGAGTAAACACGGGCATAGTAGGTAGAGCGTACGGTCACGCGCCGTTTACATTTACTCACATAACAAACGTAAAATAATTCAAATTAACAAACTTAACTAGCAAACTCATAACCATTATAACCAATTTAAAATAATTAAATCTTGATAAAAATGAAAAAGATTTTCCGGAAGGTTTCAGTAAAAAAGAACTGCTGAGATTACATCTTTTACAATTTTATAAGACACAAAATTGTTTGATAACTTCGCGCTATTACAAGCGATGTATCTTTCCTTTCAAATTTTCAAAAGTGTACTATATTCATCAAAAGTTAATATATTAACTTGGAGAGTTCTCCATTATTCGGTTTTCAAGATTAGAAATTAGTATTTTTATATTCAATCATTAACACATCCGAAATTCTTTGTAGAAGTGATATTTACAATGGAGTTTAAAGTATAAATATATCTTTTATTTGTCGCGAATGTATTAAATGTTGTCGTGATAGCAATTGAGCCTCAGACAATAGATCGCGTGTCACTAACGATCTTGTCTCGTATGTTATACCATGAAACGTTCAACATTGCATTAAATCTCTCTGACTCAGCAATATATTACGCAATGTATTTCGTGAGAGGGACACCTGTTTTAGATTTATAACTCTTTATACCTTTGGGTTGATAATTTTCTGTTTACAGAAACTGTCAGTCAACTCAATAGTAATTTACTTTAGTTTACAATTAAAATTCTAAAGATTTGCGCAAAACATATTTACAAACCTTATTTGTACATGTATACAGTTTATTATAACAATAAGTATTTGTTTCATAAACAATATGTCTTAGAAAATGGTATTTAAAAAAATTATGATGTCCCCTTTCTTACTTCCTAATTCCATTTGCTTTACATATTTAGGATGACAGAATTATATATATTTACTTTCTTATAATTCGAGTTTAAAGTCGAAAGTAAAATATTCTTATCAAATTGCAAAGAATTATCAGTTTCTCTTCGGTCGATATAAAAAACAATTTATTAAAATAATTAATAATATACAAAATTTTTGGTGAGTCAGGCCAACAATAGATGTGACCTGAGAATTGTTAGGATCATTATGAACTTCGTGAAATTCACACTGACCCGCGATCCCACGCCAGTCGCCATGTATTTCCCTGCAAAAGAGAAATTCTGATTAATTTACTATTACATATTATAATAAATATAATTATTAAATGGTAATATGTATAAAATAATATTTTAAAATAACGATAATAGAACGGCATATAGAACTATTCCAAATATATTTGTTAGTGATAATGAAAAGAATCCAACAAAGAAATCATTTGCTTAACAAAATTATGAGACAGATAGAAGAATTTTGCGATTGCTAAAAAATTGCTGTGCTTTGATATATAATTAACAATAAAAATACTTATATAATCGATGTTAAAGAATATAGCTAAGGTTTCTTTTTCATAATACGATCACCGTCGGATTCAATTCAAAAGTTGACACTGCATGCGATAAAAGGTTTGTAATTCGAGCACAGTTCGCGGATCAGATGATTCCGGAGTACATTTTTGCATTCATATTTCGTATCGACACCTTCGGAATTATGTTGATATCGCTGAATAATAAATAATGGCCAACGTTCGAGCAATAATAGGTGTTAACATTTATATATTCAAATTTACAGTAGTGTAATACGAAGTTACGTTTACGTTTCGACCATACTTGGTCTTCTTCAGAACCGCATATACATAATTAGAGTCGAATTTACAAATAAAGGAATCGGTTACGATCCATCGCTACGATTTATACATAATTAGAGTCGAATTTACAAGTAAGGAATCGGTATCGATCCAACGCTACGGTTTACAATTAATTCTACCCATGCCAATAGATAAAAAGGTCATAGTATTGTCGAAGTCAATTTTAATGCTGAGTCGATCGCTTGTTACGTTACTTATGTGCATCCAAGTTGTTGGTGCAAACAAGGCCATTGTCTCCAAACCCTCTTAGTGGCAACTGCATCATATATAGAATTCCGTAGAAGCACGTGAATTTGATAGTTAAGTTTGACTTGTAAAATGGACTCACATAAGCGGTCTGTGCAACGATGACGCGAGATCTTTCCATCGTCAAGGAGGAGCGTGTGTTCGTAACTAAAGACTGCGAACGACTGAGAGATACCCGTATCGCAAGGGCAAAGCAACCAGATCATTGTTATTAAAATGTTTATGACAACAGCCTCAACACATCAAAATAAGCCTCGTTTAACAATTCCGTGTCCTTGTTTGAATTTATGCCGTTAGGCTGCTCTTTGATGTGAATCATTTCTGCAGTCAATCTCTTTTTGTAGTTGTGCTCCACTTCTAAGACACGCGCATTATCCCAATCGAAAGAATTATTAAATGTAGTGATATGCTCTGAAACTACCGAATGCTTAGACGCGTCTAACTTGATGTTAGCTTTATGTTCTTTAATTCTAGTGCGTAGCTGCCTCTTAGTCTGACCGACGTAAGAGGCATCACAGTCCTTGCAACAAATTTTGTAAATTACATTGTTCTTATTAAATTGAGTTCTTATCAAACTTAACTATCAAATTCACGTGCTTCTACGGAATTCTATATATGATGCAGTTGCCACTAAGAGGGTTTGGAGACAATGGCCTTGTTTGCACCAACAACTTGGATGCACATAAGTAACGTAACAAGCGATCGACTCAGCATTAAAATTGACTTCGACAATACTATGACCTTTTATCTACTGGCATGGGTAGAATTAATTGTAAACCGTAGCGTTGGATCGATACCGATTCCTTACTTGTAAATTCGACTCTAATTATGTATAAATCGTAGCGATGGATCGTAACCGATTCCTTTATTTGTAAATTCGACTCTAATTATGTATATGCGGTTCTGAAGAAGACCAAGTATGGTCGAAACGTAAACGTAACTTCGTATTACACTACTGTAAATTTGAATATATAATGTTAACACCTATTATTGCTCGAACGTTGGCCATTATTTATTATTCAGCTGTTTGCTTTATCGAGCGTTACTCTTTCGTTATATTTTTATAGTTGTATACGAAATTATAATAAAGCAAAAAAAGTGATATTTCGCAGTAGTTCTGAAAAAATTGTGCCTTATCGCGAAACGACGAAATAAGACAATTTTCTCAGAACTATTGCAAAGTATCACTTTTTTTGCTTTATTATAATTTCGTGATACGATATCAACATAATCCCGAAGGTGTCAATACGAAATATGAATGCAGATAAGAAAATGTTTCTTCTATCGACATTATACATATATGTTACATAGATTATTAAATAATTTTTATCTTTTACAATCGTCTTCACGGTCGTCTAAATATTAAGTTTTAACAAACTCGCAGGTGCGCGTATGAAACGTATGTCGCATCTGTTAAACTCATATATTTCACAATATAATCGCTATAAGATAAGTACATACAACTGTGATACCTTGTGTACATTACAGTGCGTGTAACTTCAATAATTGTGTACAACTTACGACAAGAAAAAGAATAAAATAGTCTCTGCGTATGATTTACGGAACGTTTAGAAAAGTTTTAAGCGCTTACAGGCAGAGGCCAAATACGAATGGCAACAGCATTCTCGCAGTCGCGTGTATTCCGCGCAGTCTCCAGCGTGCACCTTGCATTCCTCTGGTCCCACGCGACAAGTGTGCTCGACGAAGAGAAACACCTCTGAAACAATAGACAAATAAATGACATTCTCGTGACGGAGCAGTTTTCTTTTAATAACGTATTCTTTTGATTTTGACATTTCGGCAGCTACCAGCTTCAAGAAATGATATGGCTAATGTATACAATTTCTTATTGTTCACAACGAGATAGCTGTTACTTTTTCTTTTGATTATAATTACATGTATATCACTTATCGCTAAAAACTTTTGAATATCTTTGCCAGTTTTTATTAATAAAAACATCGTTATGGTCTTCTAAATGGTCATCAGCCGCATTATTCTTCGATCGAGTCATTACGGGAGTTATTGTAAATAATTGATTAATAGTTCTTAAGTAGTGCAATTGCGGTAGGAAATTACGAGACGTCACGAAGGCATTTTGTCGTTAAAGCGTAACAAACATAATTGTATCTCGGGAGGGGCACTTGAGCGCAAACCTTTCGCGGGGAGCGTCAAATGTAGGCGTTGCGATAATTAACCGGTTTCGTGGGTCGGCGATTAATTTGCATAACGAGATACCGGAGGCTTCCGGCGCGCGCTATCAGTACCGGAAGAGGATAACGCGACTTGAGTATTTGTAATCCCAATTTTCCAAAACGTGCACAGGTGTAAAATATAAATCAAGGTCGGTCTTGAGCAATTCGTTTCGAAACAACTGGTGTTTAATCGATCGCGAGCGATTAGGAACGAGCGCAAAACGAACGCATGAGTGATTCACGGACGCGATCGAGAAGCGATTCAAGTTTTAGGTATTCCACGCGCGTAGCTCGCTGCGTGCAGCAATGCAACTTCGTGCAACACCTAAAGAATTTTTACGCGCGTTCGGGAATTTTTACGCAACAATAACAAATTCTTAAGCGTCCTAAAGAAAATACGAATAATTCACAAATAATTTCCTCGAAATATCTTTAATTCCACGATGGTGTCTCTATATTCTTTTGTTTTTGATATTGAACCTCGTAAAAGTTTTTGGAAAACTTTGAGCATAAAAATGAATAAAGCAATCCAGGCTTCTTGTGTATCTTCACATCAATATAATATAATCAATATAATCAATAAGTTTAAAAACGTAACCAAAAAGCTTTTTGAAAAATGAACAAGTGTGTTTGTAATAACCGCGTCTTTGGTATTACTATAGAATTAATCATTTTGAATGCGTAAACTTGCCAACAAGACGAAAACTAGTTTGTAACCTGATTTGAGATATGTCGATATTTATTTCTTCTGAGAAGTGTGACAAGAGCGCGAAAATTTGCAAACGTGTTAATATTATCATTTAATATTCGTATTTAAAAAAAAATCATTGTTGCATGAATAGCGCGATATTATGTCAATTATAAATTCAAATAAAGGTCGCAGGTCGATGGACGATAGTCCTGCGACGTTTGCGAGGAGTTCGGGAAACGCGTGGAATGCTCAAGCGACTCGCTCGATGACTCGCGCGCGAATGAATCACTCGTTAGATCTTACACACGCGCGTGGAAGACAAGGATAACTCATTACGACGAGCAATGATTTCCTGAACAGGTGACTGCCCTTCCGCTCGACAGAAAGGAATTAATTTCTTCTCGATATATAAAGAAATTATGGTCCTCTCATGTTGATAAATCACTTGGCGATTATAGACAATATTCGGTTTGAAACAACGATCGTTAAAATAACTTACGGTAAATCGTGATTTAAAATGGTTATAATTCAAATTTGACAATAATTTAATTCTGACACTATTCTTCGATTTTAACCTTTAATCTCTCGGATATCTCTCGTAAGATTTTCTGCATGGACGTGGTAACCGCAATAAATTTGGTTAGTAACAGATTCAATTTTATTAAATCAGTTAAATAGCTGGGGAATAATATAAAGAAGTATATCTCGCTCTAATAAAATATAAAAAATACAGACTTACGTATAAAGTAGTATGATTAAAATCGTTTCTTTATACAAATGTATTCATTTCAATGCATTGGCGCATTTTTTAAATTTAAATGCAACCGTATGATACCAAAAGCTTTAAAATTTATAGTATTTATAGTACTGAATATTTACTGAGTCAGTAACTGACAGCTTAATATTTTTACACCATCTCTCTCGCGTTGTTGAGATTTGAGTTACGCAAATAATTCCTAAGCTCCCGAAAACTTTCTGAAGGTAAGTACCTCTGACAATACCCAGAGGGGAATTCTGTAATAATACATAAACATCTCGTCGATCCCACGGTTATTCGAGCTGTAACGGCACGTAGTGCATCGACTAAAAATAATTGCGATTACGTCGCGCGGCTCTCGTTGGCATTGTGCAGATCGCGAAATTGCGCCGATCCGCGAGCTCGCTATCATTGCCGTTGCTCTAAATTTCCGTGAAGCGCGCGTTGCACAACGCGCTCGCTCGCCACGGCCGATTGTTCACGCACGAATTCGCCGGCCGGGAACCGTGGTTTTTCATACGACTTCTCGCTACGTGAATAAACGAAGGACGAGAGCGGAAAACACAACTTCCGTCGTCGGGAAGGTTAAGCCGATTTCGATCGGCTTGTTATTTGCCGCCGAGATAAATCGCGTGACAATTCGTTAGCCCATCGTAAAGCGAGCTACGAATAAGGTTCGCTTGTCTATTTATCTGCTTATTCATTATTGATTAATTATTTATTAATTATCTATTTATTAATTGTTTATTAATTATTAATCACACCCGCTCGAATACCTACTGTTGAAGCTGCCGTCGCAGCAACAATGATCGTTGATAACGCTGCCATTCGTGCAGTAAGTCATCTCAGGGTAGGTGCAAGGCTTGCATCCCGGAATGGGTCCTGCAAACGATAGATGCGATTAGCGCGAATTAATCAAGAGAGAGAGAATTAAGTAAGATGAAATGAAAAGGCTCGAAAGGAAAAATTGTCAATTAAAAGGAAACCGTCGTATCGTTAATATCTACATATCTTCCTCACTAGACGGGCAAAATGACACGGAACGCCGCATTTCTCAGGCATATGAATGAAGCTGAGCGCACGACCGCTTATTAATTAAGAATTATATTTCATTAACCTCGATGCCGGCGACTGGCGATTAAAATACATGACAATCGCGTCGAATCCGCATCCATGATTCACGTTAATTAGCGTCTCGAGGCTCCTTGCGTAATCCTTTATGAAATCGTGTCGCGGACATAGCGAGTTGTCTCTGTCTGTGACGATAGAAAAGCACCGTCGCGCTGCATTGACATCGAATACATCGCGAATTGTATGAGTTTCGCCTTCGCGAGATCGAAGCCTCGTTAGATCGTGCTAATTCCCCGATCGCGATAAGCGACGAGTGTATTCTTCGTATTTATAACATTTGATGAGGATCGTTAATTGAATTATTGGAATGAGAACCGCGCATACAATGACCGAGTATTTCAAATTGCCGTTAACGATACTATACGGTAATCGCCAGCTTATCTCGCCACTTAAATAATAATTGACAATTAAAATTCGTTTTAAATTCATACGTGATAAGCAACAGGTGCATCGGCGATCCTCACAAGGATCGCTCGTTTCTCCGAGTCACGATTAAAGGATTGAATTACAGAAATTGGGACTGCACGGCCGACAATTCCTAATTCACGCGAATAATGTTAGGGGTAATCATCGACTTCCTCGGTCATTGGAATTACTGTAATGAGAGCCACGTGCTTAGCTGGCTGCGCAATTATGCGATGCAAACGGCATCGTCAGGTGTCTCAATGTGACGTGAACGTACAACGAGCAAAATTATTCGTGCTGACAATAATATATTGAAAAAGAGCGTGAAAAAGCGTGATCCGAATCCGGTAAGGAAAACTGCTACCGAATACCGAAAAATTAGACTTTTATGTGTTAACAATGGAAAGTATACGACTAATACGACACATTTAACTATTCGATTATCACATTTCAGTTTCTAGTAAATAGTGATAATTGAGATCATGAATACATAAAACAGCACGCGTAACTTTTTGTATTATATCGAACGTTACGTAATATAGCAAATTAAAGGAAGAATTTGTTGTCTTTGTTGATGAGTTAGCAATTTAGTAAATTATTGACTGATCAAATTTCTTTTTAATTTATCGAGTTCAGTGTATTAAGGTGAATGACAAATTATTTTACAAAATTAATTCAGAGGCAAATTATATTCAACGTAATATGTTATTAAAAATGTAAATATTAAAAATATAAATTTTTCACGGTACAAATATGGAAGGGCATGCAAATTACATAAATAAAAACTTAAATTATTAAAAGTTTTTAAAAATAAAATAGCGAGCATTGTTATGATTTAAGTACGCAAAGAGTGCGTATTCTGATGTTCTTCGTGAATACTGTTCACGCATACCTCTCTGGTCCATGCCGACTAGGGCGCGATTGGCAGAACAAAAATTTCGAAACGTCAATCGTGCGACGCTGGTTAGGTGGATCAAAGCAGCTATTCTTGGCGGTAAGATAAATACATTTCTGTGTACCGTAAGGAAGCTTTATAGACCGGTCGTAGGAGTCAGACAAGAACGTTAATGCGATGCTTTTAGCAACTGAGCTAGATTGGAAAAAAGTCGCACCAAGAATGCTGTTGAGATGTACAGGACATATCGTAACATTTGGAACCTATTTTAGAAATAGATCCTTCGACAAATTTGTTTTCTTCAATTTATCTCAAACAGGAATGTCGAGGCGCATCGAAAGTTCTTATATAAACAAAGGGGATAGATAGTTTTGTGTTAAATTAAAATTGAATAACAATAAATAGCAATTAATTTTCTTCTTTTTATTTTAAAATAATTTTATTTTAACCAAATTATTATTCGAGTCTTAATTATCGGAAGATTTAATAGTTAGACTCTCTTAAAAAGACAAAGAAAATCTTATCTATTCAAATTTTGCTTTAAAAAAATGAAATTGTTAAAGAGATGTTAGACCGCTATAAAATTCTTGAAATGTGGCTTATATGTGAAAGAAATACCATGTATCGTACATATATCTTAATTTTTACATCCATAAGAAATTATTTATTTCTTTATGCGCTAAACATTCCTTCGATAATTTCTTAATGTGAGATAATATTATATTTTATATGTGAGATAATATTATATATTATATTTTTGTATAAATAGCCTTCTTGATTAATATCGAACAATAATATTGAGGAAAATTCTGAGATAATTCAACTCTACTTTATTCTTCCACAATTTTATGACGCTCATAATATTAATGACAAGAAATAAAGCTTACCAGGATATATCTTCAGTTTCTTTGCTTCAGCGAGCGCGTCCTTGCGAAGTACTTCGTGTTCCAGGATGTATTCATCGTCGGGATGATGGTTCACGACTGTGATCGCCTCGAGGTTGCCGAGGATCAGGAAGAGCGTCAGGATACTAATCGCACCGATGTCGATCATGCTAGCGTCACCTGATTTCTCATCTTCGATGAGAATCACTTTCTTCTCACTTTCTTCTCAATCACAATAAACGACTTCCGTCTCAACTTTTTCTCGCAGATGAAATAATTTCTGTCGAATTTAAAATAAAAAATAATAAGTAAATCGTGTTTTATTGCGTAAAAAAATTATTTGCCTTACTATTTTCAATTGCAATATAATTTTTCCAATGCATCCAATACATCCAAATTTAAATCAAATGTTTCTTGGTAAAAAATTTACAAAATATTTGCAATTGTTAACTCTCCGTGTGCATACGTGGGTCTGTCATGTTCGACGCTATATTTTTCCCTACCTTAGTATTTTAAAAGTATTTTAAAAAATCCGAAAAAATTCACAAAACATCTGTCTACATTGTAGTTGACAATTTTATAGTTATTTTGATAAATATTATTTATTTAATATTTTCTGGCAGGCTTGCAAGTTTTACAGTTACGAGCAGATATCATTTCGGCTCGGGCACCATAGACCCACCTATGCACACGAAAGGTTAAATATAAATCGAACAAAATCCTTTACTTCAACCAAACTGGCAGTCTTTATTTAAAAAGCACAACGCGTTTCAACCGAGATTCCGGTCCTTATCAAGTGCGTATATCACATTAAAACGCTTGCAAAACACTTCATTGTACACAGTGTGGCAGCAATGAGTCCACGAACTAAACGACAAGAAGAGTATAATAATGAGTTTACGAACTAAAGTATAATACAAAGGGTATGATAAAAAGAATTATAATCAAGGAGCAAAGAGAGCACCGCTTACGTGTTTTGTGTGTCGATGGTAATAAACGATTGACGAGTAGAGTGATATTCGGTGGTGCGATCACCTCAGATGACAACGGACGACTGAGTGAAAAACAAAGGCAGAGGTAACCGAAAGCGCTTACATTAAATTTAGTATTTTGTCATAGATCACAGGAAGGTTGTCAGTGTCTTTCTGTAAATTAATAGTGTATTTATCTTTTTTTATAAACATCATTTCGGTAATCTCTCTCTTTTTGAAATGTTTCTCACGGTGTAGAACTTTGGGACTAGACCAATTAAAATTATGATTGCAAGAAGGCTTGTGTTTGCTAACGACGGAATTGTTGCTGGGATTGCTTTTTAATGCAATCAGCACGATGTTCTTTGATTCTAGTCTCCAAATTTCTTTTGGTCTGTCCGATGTAATAAGCGTCACAATTAAGGCAATCGATCTCATATACAAGCTCCATACGTTTAACGTTTTCCAACCTATCTTTTCCTCTTTTAATAATGCGGTCGAGTTTTTTAGGAACGGTATAAACGACGTCGAACCCTTTGTTTCTCAGGGACTTACAAATATTCTCGCAATTTGTTCGATTTATTAATCACTGGCGAAGGAAAAGTATCTTATCTGTTTTAAATATAAATGTTTCTGTTAGCAATAACAATATCTCGGAGGTCATACCCGCTCGTCGATCTTGAATGGAACAATGCTAAGACAAGATCAACTGCGACCCTGAACTCAACGTGCACGTCTCTTATTGTCCAGAATTTCAGTAGGGTATACAATGAAACGACTGTCGCAACCGGAAGTATACAGAAGATATGGTATGAAAATATATGCAACGACGCCGCACTCATGTGTGATAAGAGATGTAATTTTCGTCCGCGATCTTAAATTTTATTTTGATCATTTAAACAATTTTGTATTATATTCCAATTTTTATTTTTATTTATTTATTTTTTGCATTATATCCCAATTTATATTTATATTTATTTTTATTTTTATTTTAGTAAAATTTTTCTGCTCAAATGTGATCGGCGATGCGTCACGTGACATTTGAAAGCGAAAGCGTAAAGCTCAACTTGATCGTGCCTGCCGAGCGGTCGTTTCACGTCAGCTGCATAATTGATCGTTACATCTGTTCTCAGTACGCGGGATCGATATTGTTTTAATATTCAAGAACGCGGAAAGGTACCGGCGTGGCGGCGGCACGAAGATGCCTTTGTTATCGATCGCCTCGATTCGCCATGTTCTGGGAGAGGGAGGGATGATTCATCCCCCGTTAGAGTCGCGATTTTATTCGGCGCACTCGGAGTTCTCCTCCCTTCGACGAATTCGATGAACTGGTCGAATTTATTTTTGCAAAATTAACCGCAAGACAAATAGTTCTCAACGTAAGAACGTAAACGAGTAAGATTCCGTGCGGTTCCACACACAACGATTAAAAAGCCCGTTCCGTCGAATTTAATCGTCCAAACAAACGATTTCGCCGCCGCAAAAGTTTAGTCCTTATGCTTGTGTTGTGAATTTGACTTCTCAGAAATTACTTCTTTTAACATTAGTATAGTAAAGGAGTGTCAATTTTATATTGACACTTTTTTAACATTGAATCTAGCTTTTTTTCTTTCTCCCTAAAAATCTTTATTGTAATTTGTTGTTTATTATAGTTATGTTTTGTTATTTTGTTATTTTTTTATATAATAATAACTTTATTGAACGCATATTACGAATTATATATTATCGAGTTTAACAAAGTTCATCGAGTTTTAATAAAAGTTTAAGCGCAAATGGCGAGGCAATACACCTCTGCACAGTCTATGCAGAAAGATAAGAAATTTTAAGAACACAAAAGAGAATACATTTTCTCATGTGTGACGGAAAATGAGATGAAATGTAGAGAACAATGGCAGATCAAGAAGAAAAAAGGGATGAAGAAGATCGGATATCAGCAAGTAATTATTTGAGATATATCACTGCAGTGAAAGAGAAGGCGGTGCAAAATTTTTTGTTTAGAAGTGTCAAAACAGCTTTTTTCCATTTTTCTCTTAATTTATAGATTATATCAAGATTTTAAAATACATCTGTCGTTAAGAAAATTACCAGGATACAACTTGCAATTAAAAAGTTAGCAGAAAAGAAAATGTAAAATAATATATATGCAAATATTCTAAACGTAAAGAAATTCATAAATATAAATAAATATAATAATTCTGATTCTTATATAATTAAAAATAGGTAAAACTTACATTTATGTATGGAATAGATTAATATCTTGCAAATAATATCCGTTTTTCTAGTCGTTTATACTTTATAAGATACAATAAAAACAAAATTTGATTTTGATTTAAAAAAATCTGATTGACCCATTCAGTCTACTTTTGCTACTAACTCTGCTCATCAAGTATAAACCGACTCTTAATTCTAATGGAACTGCATAGATTGATTTGGCATTCATCTAATCGGCTAACGCGAATTTATTCGCGAATTTGTATCTTATATTCATATGAATTTATTCAAATTTTAACTTCTTGTGATCTTAGCAACCCCTATCAAATCATTGCGGAAGTCATCACAGTATCAAATGTTAAATATATATAATCCATGTATCTCAAGGATCTCGGTAAAGCGGCGTAAAGAGGCGATAATGCTAGAATTCTGCTCGAGTTGCACGCGTCGTGAGTCACGAGTCTGATGACAGCCGGTCATTAATTAGAGCCAATTAAGGGCGGCCAGCGCGAAACGTGGATGTCTTGCCCTCTGAGACAAGAAGGTGACATCCCGGCGTCTCTTCCTGCCGATGCCGCGATGCTATCATTTACCGCCTTTATTTCGTCGTACTCACGTAAAACGAAATGCCGGCGGGTGTGTTAAAACGGCGCGAGAGATAATTAAGGGCATTTGACGAAGGACTGGATATGCCTTTGTTCACTTTAAAGAGTTATGACGCTGAGCTAAATGCGTGAAGTTCAGGGGACACATGAAAGACAGGAAGCGACAAGTTTTAAAGTGTTTCGATATTTTAGTGATTAGAAACAGTGAGCTATTACACATGCATCCGCTAAAAATAATATATTGTAGAGTAAAAAGTAAAGATTTTTACACTGAATAAGTAACATTTACTTCGCCAGTCAATAAATAATTAACACAATTAAGAAATTAATCAACTATACTGGCAATGATTATAATCGTGGCAACAATTATAATCGTCGTGGCAAATCGTCACCGCGTTTCGACCAAGGATTGCTAAGTCTTTCTAAAATTAATGTAATTTTAGATGCTTATAATATAAGCATCTTAATTAAATAATTAAATTTATTGCGATAAATATTACCACATGCCTCAGTGGTCGAATTGGTACGACACCCGTAACGGAATGAGGGAGGTTCCAGGTTCGAACTCTGGCTGAGGTAATATTTTTCTCAATAAATTTAATTATTTAATTAAGATGCTTATATTATAAGCATCTAAAATTACATCAATTTTAAAAAGACCAGAATTCTTGGTCGAAACGCGGTGACGATTTGTCACGACGATTATAATCATTGCCAGTATAATCGATTAAATTCTTAATTGTGTTAAAGATTTTTACACAATAAATTACTTTCGACGTCTTGTAATAAAAGATTTGTTTATTTTAATAGAGCATGTATCGGTAACTAAAAATAAAAATAACTATACAAGTATAGTTGCCTAAAACAGAATACAATAAATAAAAAAATTACGAATACTCTAAAAATGATCCGATAATTAATATGTTAAACTCTATACTGTATTTTATTTTACAATTTTTGCACTGTTAGATAATAAAAAAAAATATTTGAAAATTATAATTCTATTAAAATATAATATTCTTTAATTTCAAATGCTTGAATTAAAAATTAACAGTAAAACGTTCTTTAAAAAAATCAAAACATTTGTCATTGTTTTTGATAAATGTTTCGTCGCGTTATCAACTTAATTCACAATCGTTTCTTCTCTAGAATTTGTTTACATAACGGAAAATGATAAATTTGATTTGGAACCATGTGATTCAAATTCCTATCATATCACACGATACGTCAAAACAGCATTATCGTCTTGTTTTTCTGCGAAGTTACATACGCAACTTGACAAGATTAACTCTCTCACAAACATATAAGCGATAAATTGTAGTAAAAGAATAAACTTGATAAATTCTTACCAGCATTTCACCGTATGTGGTTTCCGGTGTATAAAAAAATGCCACCTCTGCCTAGAGTATTTCTCCAAAGCATCACTTTTCGAATGCGTTTCAAAAAATCTACACGCGCGATCGATTAATTATTTCAAATAACATTAAAGAGCAAAATAAAGAGTCCGCTCTGAGTTTATTGCAGCTTCACGAGTTTTCGCGAGCTTTTTATCCTACGCTTTGTTAAACATAGATTAAATATCCTTCAAGTAATATCCGTTTTTCTAATCGGTTATGTAAGATACACTCAGATTAACATTCGGAAAAATGTACGTGTGATCGGTCGATGTTGCGGACTAGAGTAAATGTATGGCAAGCGGATCGGCGAAAATCCGCGGTGAACGGCGATGGCGGGAAAATCGCGACGGACGGACAGGCGACCGTCGAAGGCTGCGGACCGCGTTGGACTGCGGATCGAGCCATCGAGGGCTGAAAAGAATACCAAGCCGTTCCACCACACCACCTTCGGTGGTGCCGCCTCTACTATACGCTTGGCGCCTGACGCCGAAGCCGGCGTCTAATGCCGTGAACATGGAGAGTAACAAATCAGGATAGTTATCATATACGGAAAATTAAATGCCCGATATATATACTTACCTCACAGGCCACATTTATTTTTTGCATACGTGTGAGCCACACTGAGATCTGCAGAACTCCAGCCATTTTTCTCTTATAAATTTCGAAAAAATCAACGTAATGTAATGTTTTTTTTTTTACAATTAATCGTAAATTTTCTAAGAATTATGATGGTAATCTCAGAATTTGTTTAAAAAAATTACTGCTAAAAAATACGCATTAAAAAATATAAATAATAGTTCCAAACGTTATAGTTTCATTTTGTTTGGGTCCCTGAGACTACAGTGTGGCTTTCGAGAATTCAGAAAGATAAATAAAAAGTCTGCTTTAGATTGTCCTTAATCTTTAACTCTCTTATATTTAACATGAAATTCTATACGTGTTTAAGTAGAGACTCTATATGCAATGTAACAATTATTAAAAAGATCTTTTCTTTAAAAAGATATTTTATATTTTGCTTAAGATTAATAGGTCTTTAATTTCTTTTTTTTTAATGTTAAATATATTAAACATATATTATATATGTGATTAAAATAATTAAATATATTATTTCAAACTTTTTAAACTCTATTAATTTCTTGTTTTATTTATTTCAAATATGATGTACAATGTTTGACGATTATAATTAAAATTATGCAAATGTCGCAAGCAAAACTTTTACTAACAATAAAATGTCATATTTGCATTCCTCGGAAATAAAACTGCATTTTTATACGAATATGATATTTCAGTAAAAGTTCTGCTTGTATTTTCATAATATTTTATTTAACTCATAAAACGTTTATTTGAACGCGAGTCAAATAATCAAATGCTTAAAATAAATAAAGTCACCAAATTAGAATTTAAAAACGTAAAAAATCGAAATATATATTGACCTATATTTTGATCGTATATAATAAAGCGTTCAAAAAGTTCTAAGAAAATACTAAGAACCTTCTTCTGTTTCTTTCATGTTTATATTAACTTGCAGGTTTCTGTAGATCTCCAGAAAAAATCTGTTCTATGTTAATTTGACCTGACAAACAGAAAATGAGTAGGATTCTAACTTAAGTATCTCCATATGTTACAAGAGTCTATAAAACTGGTATAACTGGGGTGGTTCGCACCGCGAAGGAGAAAGAGAGATAAAGAGAAAGAGAGCACGTACGGTGCTACTAAAATAGCATTTCTCATTGTACGCACAAAATAATGTAAACGAGAAAGCCGCTGGCGTTCTGTTACAAATCCGAAATTGCAAACGAGAATTTAACGATGGCATTCGATTATACGCGCGCTTCGTCTTTTGGTTTTATTAATAGAATATCAAAAAACACGGTATTTTTTTTACGTTACTTATCTAGTGTAGTTTTATTAATAATTTAATTTAATCTGCTTGTTTACTTCTTTTAATTTTACTACAATTGAAATTAATCCCAAGTAGCAAAGATGACGTCACTTTGCTACTTGGGATGTGATAATATGCAGCATAAAATAAACTAATTATTTCACGTAATAATCAGTAGATATATTTTTATTTTAAGCGTGCCAAGTGTTATAACTTTTCGTTTCCACGAAAACTCCAACAAAATATTTTCCCTCTGCAGTTAAGTGTAGGTGGACCACTTTGTGTGTATTGTTAACGGTCACTGTCGGGGCTGTTAGGCACGCACGTACGTATGCACGCACACGCGTGTGCATTATTTCCATTCAGCCGTTGGCCGTACCTGCGGACAAGTATGCACGATGAATAGTAGGCAGCGTAGAATGGACGATCACAGACGCAAAAAGCGTGTCGGTGCGTGCGACCGGCATGCTGGCGCAGGCACCTGGCCACGATGGGGTCGGGAATGTGCGACGTGTACGGGTCGTTTTATGGTGGCGAACTCGTAAGGAAGGCTCGGCTAAGAAGAGTCCCCCTCACGTACGCTATTGATCCCGACGAGACTTCTTATTTTGCTCCTAAAAGAAGAACGAGAAAACCTTGTCCTTGCTGTCAGTTCCTATCGGTTTGCTTCCTTTGTGCATTTTGTTAGACGAAGATAAATAAAGAAAAAGAGAAAATAAAAGTTATATAAAATTATTAAGATCATTATTTATATTCTTGAGTTACTTAAAATTATATTTATCGGGGGAAAAATTGTGAGAAAGTATATTTATGTATAAAATTTGAAAAATATTTGGTTTTAATAGAAAATTTCTTTTTGCAATAGGAAGAATTGGAATATCAGAAAAGTCTAACAACAAAATTTTTTTCTTCTTCTAGATAAATTCGATGAAAAGGGCGAAACTGCATTCGCTATTAAATACTTGGATGGAATTTCCGAACTTATTTGCGAAACGGAATGTAGGTTGGCATAGAGAGAGAGAGAGAGAGAGAGAAATTCATTAAAGAGAAGATTGATATTGCGGCGACGGTTTTGTGGATATTGCTTCTATTATTTTAGCCTATTGATCCTGTTTCATTTGGTTAAGGCAGTAAGTATGTCTAGCCAAGTTTTCATACACATAAAGTTTCGACTCAGCCTTGTTTTCTTTGTGTCGACACGTACAGAATGTTCCACACACATAATTATAACGATAAATTCTCTGACAAATTTGAAATTTTCAATGTACATTATTCAAAATATATTACTTAAATATATTATCCAAAGTCTAATTATAGTTTATGCATCTTCTGTAATTAAGCTTTGTATAAAAAATCTTAAAGCAAAATCCATGAGAATTAACTAAAAGTATAATTGTGTTAACCATTAGTCTCTCAACATTTAAAAGTCTTTCATTTACAATTGTTTTTAAAATATTGGAAACCATTAACAGTTTCCACATTTTATTTAAAAGAAGATCGACATGCTGACTAATTCATTATAAAAAATCATTATAATAAAAGTTGAGATCTTTTTAATGATAACATTTTATATGACAACGATGTTACTGTCATTGAAAACAATCAAAGGGATACAATTAAGTATATTTGCGTGTTGCTTTCATAAACTCAATGTGAGGTCTTTGTTTGAAAGTGTACTTATTCGAACGTAAGTCTGTACTTATTGATCCTGAAAGTCCTGCCACCACTTAAACAGTGGTGTTGGCAAGGACGCGTCCTGAACAGAGCGCGAACTTTTTTTGTCCGCCTCTGGCTTTCTGGGTTAAACGCATTTTTAATAGTTGATTATCCGGTCACCCGCATTTCTTATCTCTAGACGCGGTCATGTGGCAAAGGTTGGATTACTTGTTACAATAACAGCCGACTGTCCGTTATGAAAATGCTGAATGCGATTACGTTTCTTTTAAGGCATAATCGCATTCTTTATTTAAATACGATCATCCAAATCTGAGAACTTTAATCATATCATACATTGAAATTCTCCTTTAATTACAGTTAATTCTTATCAATTCTATTTATTATATTCAATATTTATGAACATTATATTTAATATTTCTAAATAAACTAAGAAATTAAAATATATACCTATAAAAAGAGAAAAAGAGAATCAATCGTACAAAAGAAATAAGTTCAAATTTATAATAATAGTTTGCTTCGTTTGCTAATCCTTTCACGTCCAATTAGGATATATGTCTCAGCATGTTTGAAAATAATCAGAACTTTGATAAATATTGAATTATTAACATCAAATAGAGCTCATTTTAAAAGACATTATTTAAATTTTATGTAAAACGTATTATAATAAATAGCATTATAAAATATAAAAAATGATTTAGTGGTAAGACTCGAAATTTTTCGGATAAAAGACTTGACATATAAAGCGCAACGTTATGTTAACTTCGCACAGTAATTACTGAAATATGACTGATAAATTTCTGATGACGTTTGTACTTTGTACTACATAAACAAAACTCTTTCCATTCTTTATGTCTCGATAATAAAGAAATAAATTTTTTTGGATTATACTACGTAGTTTTTGCTAATATGTACTTCATTACATCTTTTCATTTTGTGTTCCATAATTTATAAAATCTATATTTTGCGACCCTGAAAGTACCTTTAACATAAAATTTTACTACAACTTTATTAGAACCATTTTAGACTTTTTTGTGACTTGATACCATTTCCTTCATATTCAATGATTTTAAAGAAACTTTGAAACAAACTGAATCTTCTTCTCAAGAAAAATCATTATTTTGATATCCAATGACTCTAAGAAATATCAAGAAAATAATTAAATTAATTTCACTTCTAAGAAAAGTCACATGTGAAAAGGTTAAGTTTATCGAGCGCTGCCCAATTAATTCAGTTCGTTTAGCCATAAGATGGGTTTAGCCATCGAGGCGCATCACGCACGTGAATCGAACATATGACGATAATAATTGGAGAGTGAAGTGTATTTTACTTCTCGTGGGTGCGCCAGTGCCCAGCCCTATCACGCTCCAGATACCTTTTATTCCGACACACCCTGCACGTATGTCCCTTAACAACGATCGCCAAAAAATATACTATTTGTGATCCGCAATACATCGATAAAAGAATCGAGATAACATTAATCGAGGCATTAATTATTATAAACCATTGATCAATGTTATTCAATAAATTTAACAACCAGATTTAGGTTTCTTCCACGTAATATTGTCATAAAAAACAGCAATGTAGTAGGTATGTACAAGAAGAAAAATAATGTATTAACAGCGTGTCTAATTAATAATAATCATGTTAATTCAATAACAATATTAATGAAACAAATAATTTAAATATTTTATTAATTTTATAATTTAAATACATTTTATTAAAATAGGAACCCGACGTATTTGTTTCATTAATACCATTATTAACTTAATAAGATTATTTTCAATTAGACTGTTGATGTTAACTAATGCTATCAATATCACAATATCACATTTTTTCCGCGAGGTATTAATGAGCACTTCTTATAAATCACCTAATAAAGATTTTCTTGTGCAAATTAAATAAAATATGTAATTGTACATAAATTCGCTAAATAATATACAGCTGATGCAAACAACAAGAAAGATCAATGTAAAAAATCATGTAAAAAAAGAAATTAAAAATTTAGATAGAATGAGCAAGTTTTAAAGTGATTTTTAAAATTTGCAGACAAAAGTTGATTGTTGTTACAATTTCTACGAAATGTTTCGCGGTGATTACTGAAAATCAAATAACAAAAGAGATCGTTTTTTAAATTAATAATCATTCGAGTAAAGAAATTTCGTTGGGATGTTCCAGCCATTATCCAGATATTCCGCGCCTGTGCAATCACCCTTTCGCTTTTTATTGTTTCTACGGCAAATCTGCGTATTATTAATCGTCCCGCGATGCCCGTTCTATTTATTTCTCCATGTCGGGGAAAACGGACTCTTCGCGGCGCTGCACTGTTTCATCCAGTATGCCTGGGTTTATTTAATTTCCTCGGGTATTAAACAGTGAACAGACGAAAATGAACGTGGGCGACGGCACGCGCTACGCCATATTAAGTGTCGGTGAATTTACGCAATCTGGGATCATCCGTGGAACTGAAACTCCAAAAAACCGGCTCGTATATCTCCCGCGTCTGTTGAAAACTTGTCAGATTATAAAAGAAGATAATTTCACTCATAATTGAGTACAAAATATAATTGTAAATTTATAAAATGGATATTAGGTAATAAAAATGTTTTATATAAAGACATATATTTAAATTAATAGATACGGCGATACGAGTCAGGCGCAGTACGTAGTGCGCAAGTAAAGAAATTAATAGTTACAGAAAAATAACGAATTACAATGTATATACATATATTCTAACTTAATAAACTGCGCGCCGATTATTTGTCGGACTTAAAACACAGCTATCGTTAGAACATTAATACCCTTCCCTCCCCGGAATTAAATCAACGCAATTTAATTATTAAAAAAACTGTAAAGAATTTCCCTCCGATGAGGGAAGGTTATTAATGTTCTAACGATAACTGTGTTTCAAGTCCGACAAATAATCGGCGCACAGTTTATTAAGTTAGAATATATGTATATGTATACATTGTAATTCATTAATTCTGTAACTATTAATTTCTTTACTTGCGCACCACGTACCGCGCCTGACTCGTATCGCCGTCTATTAATTTGTTGGCATTTTCACGAGTTTAATGACATATTTGACATATATAAATATTTATAACCCTATATAAAATATATCCATATATTTTCTTTTTCTTGCATAATCTTTCTTCGTATAAATAAGAAAAAAAAGAATAAATTAATTATCGGTTAATCAGAATCTTAATTGGTTCAAGTCACTCATAACGAAGATTTTACAACTTCTAAACTTTTTTCAGAAAGCGCCTCTGATCTTTGAGCCAAAAATGTATTTTAAATTTTTCTATGCAAAAATAAATTTTACTTATCTTCAGATAAACTTTGGAAACTTCAGCTGTAGCGATTTGGTTTTTTTAATATGCAAAAAAAGAACCGAGATTTGTAGGTAAGATTAAACAACGTTAACATGACCGGTCGATGATAAATTTATCAAGCAATCGGTTGCAAACTCACTCTGCATACGTGAAATGTACAATGGTCGCAGTTTTCAGATGCTTAAATATAATTTTTTTGTAAACCACTCAGAAAGTCCTTCTTCCCACCCCCTTCGCACTAGGTGCGAAGGGCGAACGATCATCGATGACAGAATTCTCGAAACGAGTCGGGAATTCGTGTCGTTCTCACGCTCAGAGAAGAGGACTGTTCCTCATCATCATGGTTACATCAACTCCCATGTTAGGGAGGGAGAATGAGATTAACTCCTACAGAACTGATCCTGTGAAGTATGATCTTAAAATTCGTATGCCATCATGCCAATATATATACTGTCGCTGACGGTATTTTAAACATGAGTAACATTTAGTCATCATAGCCCTCTACCAACGAAATTGAGAAACAACTAACCTGTCCGTTTACATAAATAGAATTTAAGGCTATCTTTCTACAGTTCTGAAGTGAAGATAACTCTAAGGCGCAGACATCTTACATGTTGCTCGTTTATTTATCACGTGAAAATTAAGATTAGAATCACATGCACGTTTAATGCTTCTTTATCAAATATATTTAAATTAAAATCAACATTTGATAAAATAGAAATAGAATATTATTTCTCTTTATGGCTAATTGGAAATAATGAGATAGTAGCTCTTTTTCAACCTATAATCTTTTTATAATATTTATTTCTCACCCGAGAACACTTGAAAAATCCCCCCTATAATATTTATTATATAATACATTAAATACCACAATCACAGACGCGCGCTACGCGCGCGCTATTTGACTTTAATATTATACAATTATACTATTACACTATTAAGCCCTTAAATCCTTTACACATATATATAAATTAAACATATTAAAACTTAAAATCTTTAATTATCCTCTGACATATGTGACCTGTTTTTATCTAATTACATCCGATAGAAACAGATAAACAGGGTTAACTTATAGAGGCCCCCGCACCACCCCCGCCGATTGTATTTTCTACATATATTAACAAGTAAAATTTTACAGGTACAAAAGTTTCCTATTATTGTAAAGGACATCGTTTGTAAGAGTTTGGTATAAAAAAGATGATGTATTTCGTGTGCCGAAAACGACAATAATCTTCCACTTTGTTAGGTATGAAATAAGTGTTGTAAAAAATACATTATTGTTCTAATCAAATATGGAATGCTGAGATGATTTTAAATCAGAATTTGAGATATTCTAGCAACTTATACAAATTGCAATTGTAAATTAATTTTTATAATTACCATAATAATGAGATTAGTGTGCATACGTATTAATACACGTACTAAATAAAATTAAAATAATAAATTGATTACCTCTAAAATGTTATCAATAATAAAATAAATCTAAATTTGTACATTTATATATTTCTGAATGCCGTAATTTCGAAATACCTCCTTAGTTAAAGAATATAAATTAAAATGGTGCTATAATCTCAGGGAGAGATAGAAAATATGTTTTTTTTTATAATTATATATAACGTTCGTGTTTAATTTATAGTCCGTTCGCCTATATGGATCAATTGCAATTTAACTGATATATTTGTTCATCTACTTCGTGATTTCCTTAATAAAAATGAATAAATAGCTAATCACGTACAGTTAATATAACTTCTTTTAAATAGGAAATTACTCATACGAAATATGGAATAACAGTAAGTGTATACATACCATTTATATAACAGTAATATAAAATGTTGTAATATTATTTAAATAGACTTATTCAAATAAATTATTATTCAACTTGTTAATATTATTAGTAACGTTTAAGCATATGCTTTTTCGTGTACATCAAATATTACTTATTAAGAAATCGGATTTTATTTCTTATTAATAATTATTGTTATTCGTAAATATGACCAATTATATTTCTGTAATGTTCTAATAAAGTTTACGGAAAATTAAGAAAAACGGATTATTTTATTAGCTGAAAATAGATGATTACGATAATAAGCAACGTGTTTGGTTTGAAAAAAGCATGAGCTAAATGATACATTTTGAGATTAATCCAAAGAGGTTTGAAATCCTAAAGGAAAAGGTACGTATAATTAATGCAATCAATTACATTAATTTAATTAAACACCATATTTATGTGAAATGGCTTATAGTATATCAGGGAATTGAAAAATTTCACTACACAACGACCCTTTCAACACGCAATGAATTATCTTGAATTACTGTTGTCAGAACAACATTAGTCTAACGATGAATTATTAGAATCTACTGCTTGTAAGTGTAAGAAAGAACTAATGTTTTCCGTTAAAAATCAATTTCTTTTCCTTCTGAAAAAGTCTTTTTAGTTCTTAGTATGATTATTGTACATATATATTAATGATATATATAAGACTTCTGTGACATATAGATCTAAACGCCGCTGAGCCGTGCACGTGCACACGCCAATTAGCAGCGCCCGTGCCCGTGGCGCAGGTCGCCTCGCTCGCAAAATTCTCTAGAAGGTCGAGTAAATAAAAGCACACGGGTAGGACCGCAACCCGTACTTCGCACTCATCTTCGCAGTCATGTAGTAACAACAGTAGCGCGTAACAGTTCGCAACAGAGTTCGCAACAGAGAATCTTTTTCTTCTTCACTTTCGCTGATTGTAAACTGTTTTCCTACAAAGTCTGTGTGGTTCGTACATTTGATCTGACAGATCTTCCGACTGAACTATCATTGCTGTGATAATTCCGCCGCGCTAAATTGCATCCGCTGCGGAGGATCCAGGCTTCCACCGGTCCTCGAAATCCGGCCTGTATATATAGTGTACCGAGAATAGACCGTAAGTTTTAATAACTTTTCTTCCGTCCTTGCGCACTATGCACTTCCTATCTATCACCGCAAAATCGCGCGCGATCTTAACCGCAATAATAAAAAATAAATCTTAAAGTTCAAGAACCATTGATGAAGATGCTTGCCGTTAGCATTTATTGAATTTATAAAAAACAAAAAAGTATTACTTGCTTGAAACGTTCCAGATAAAAGCTCCTTTGTTCTCAGAATAATCGCGGCAATATAAAACTTGCTGGCATTGTTATGCAATATTTTAATATTTTTATTCAAATATTTCATGTAACATTTGATATTATTGATATCTTAATAAATATTTTCTGATTTATTGTCAGAGATTTTCCGAAAAAAAAAAAAAAAAAAAACTGTTCAAAATCGAACCTTTTTCCTCTATGCCGCTTAATAAAAACCCCGCCTTAAAATATTGATAAATCTTTTCTACAAATTTGCATGGTTTTCGCGAGATTAAACAGTGTAAATGATATCTTAATAAATATATGTAACAGCTTAATTTGGCTTCGAGAATAGACGGCATATTTATCGTTTTTTGCCCATGCCATACCGACTCACTGTATAAGTACTTGGTCTCGGGGACTCAGTGCGAGATAAATACTAGGAGCAAAGCGAAGGGTCGGTATACAACAACAGCTAATCGGTTGTCGATCCCGAGATCAGCTGAATCGTCAACACTCAGAAAATTATAATTGATGATTTCTCGGGCTGTCGACAACCGATTGGCCCGGTGATTTTTTTGGCTCGTTGCTATAGTGCGGTCCGGGGTTTGAGAAACTTCCGAAATTCGCGAAGATAAAATCCCGGACCTTCGCGCGCGGATTCGCACTCGATCTCCAGTCTTTAGTTGCGACAGTGTGTGATTCTATTGCGTTCGAAAATAAATTACGTGTCTTTTCGTTCGGCAATTTTCGAAAGAAACTTTAGCGGTTTGCGACAAGTCTAGATATTCTCACAAATTTAAAATCTGTGACTTGTGGAATCGAACATTATTCCATCGTTCGCGTAATCGCGATTGCTTTGCACCACTCGCTGGTAACCCGAGAACAGGCGCTTCATTTTTTTTTATTTTTTTTTATAAACAGTCATCTGAGGCTACTTTTATTTCCCGATTAAATCTTATTGTTATTAATTATATATTGCATATTTTGGATTGTTCTATAATTTATCAGTATTTGAGGACAATACGAATATAGATTTGATCAACATTTTCCGAGAAAAGTAGAGAGAAATAAAAAAAATATTTGAAAAACGAAAGAAGCACATTAAAATTAGGGCCAAAGCACATATGACAGTCGTAGTCGTGGACGTAAGTAACGCACAAGCTTTGACGTATTCTGATCTATCAGGTCGGCGACTACGACCGTCGTATATCGCTACGCCATGTTATGTGCTTTGGCCCTTACTGTGATGTGAGTTTCATTTTTTCGACACTATACAGGGTGTTTAGGTAGCTCCAGCGCCCGTTCTCGGATTAATGAACTTGTACGTATTCTGTAAATAAACATTTATTTTAAGACCGTGTAAATACAACTTCTAGACAATTATAATCTATAATTTCTGCATTCACATTGAATCTCGAAGGTCTCTTTTTCTTTCCTTCGCTCGAGCACAGACTATTGTGCGAATAATTCCTAAGAAGTTATAATTTTGTTTTAGTTATAATATTTTTCAGCATCGTTGTTGTATAGATATAATAGATTGACAATTTCATATATCCTTCAAGTTTTTATTTGTATTTTCCTCACGTTTAGAAATAATATTTTCGTGTCTGCGGCACTGGTGACCAACATGTCGATTCATAATTATGTGGAGGAGCGATTCGATAACATAAAACATGCAGATAATGATCATAAATCGTACAGAGGCTTAGTACTAACTAATAAAATGAAAATTCTTTTAATAAGCGATCCATCAACTGACATCAGTATTGCTGAAATGAACGTTAATATCGGTAATTATACGTGTATTGTTTCTGTATTTTATGCATTAACTTGATATTTCTAGCAATACTTATCTATATGAGCTTTCTTATAAAATTATACTGTGCATAAATTATAAATTGTCACAAAAAATATCTCCTCAAAAAATAAATAACATTTTCATTAGTCTAATATACAAATATTTAATATCCTTTAATGTATATTAACATTTAGATCTTTGTAATTTGACCTGTAATTTGTGTTTAATAATGTTATATATTTGCTGTAAACGAATTTAATGTTTTGATGTACAGTTTATGTATTCTCCTTCTCCCGGGTCATTCTACACTATTAATATTCAAACCGAATGAGTAATTTTTACTTTGTCAGAGAATAATTAACCCAATTAAGAATTTTAATTGACTATATACTGGCAATGATTATAATTGTTGCCAGTATATAGTCAATTAAAATTCTTAATTGGACTATTAATATTGTTTACATTTTCTTCTGGATAGATTTAGTAATATTTTGTGATTTCGTAAATATATATATGTATATAAAATTAAAGATTAATATGTTTCTATTAACCCTTTCGGTACGGAGCGACCGGGACGCGAACGGTCCTCCAGTGGTCGAAGCGTCGATCCGCCAATATACGCGATTCGGCCGAGAGAGCTAGACACTCGACGTTCAACGCCTTCAATTATTATATATAATAAAACTCAATAACAAAAACGATTTAAAACATGTATTAACAGAAGCATTTCGAGTTAACATTTCAAGTTGCTCAGCCGCAGTGAGCAGCATGTGGACAGTGACTATAGTCACTGCTCGACCACAGCGAGCAGTATAATGGACAGTGACTATAGTCACTCTCCGTACCGAAAGGATTAATTAATATATTCCATATTATCAAGTTCAAAAATTATTTAACTAAAGATAAAATATGTTACAGGCGACAATCGTAATCCCGATGATCTACCTGGATTAGCGCACCTTTGCGAGCATATGTTAGAAATGGGAACGGAGAAATATCCTCAACCAAATGATTACGCTAATTACCTGTCGCAGTATGGCGGTCAGTGCAATGCAAAGACAAGCTTAAATTTCACTACATATTTTTTCAATATAATTCCGAAGAAGTTGAAAGGAGCTTTAGATCGATTTGCGCAGTTTTTCATAACGCCTCTCTTTAGCGAGACTTTGATAGAGAAGGAAATAAATGGAATACATTTAGAATACAAGGAGAATTTAACAAATGACGGATGGCGATTTATTGCATTAGAGAAATTATCTGTGAAACCGGATCATCCGTATTCAAAATTCTGCTTAGGCAATAGAGAGACATTAAGCAAAATACCGAAGGAGAAGAACATTAACGTTAGAAATAGGCTATTAGAGTTTTATGAGACATATTATTCCGCAAATATTATGTCGCTGTGTGTTCTTGGTAAAGGTACGATAATTTAAAACTTTTTGAATGCTTTTTATACTGCTATATATAAAAATATTTGAATTTTGAAATAAGTAGAAGAGACTTGCCGAATGCGTACCACTTAAGTTATTTTTTATTATATTTCCCATTTGGTAGTAAACAAACGTTACAAATTATAGTTTGATGTTTCAGGCACCTATTATTACATGTTTAATTTTTCACCAATAACAAATTAATTTGTTATAAGTCTTTTCGTAACATGCTGCAAAAGGTACGATTTGGACAACCGGCATTCGGCAACTCTCCCCTACTAAATGATAATAAATAAAAATTTTATAATTAATAAATTAATGCACATTTTATTATCAGTTATTGTATTAAACATCATATTATCTTATCTTCAAGAGAGAATCTTCAAGATAGAATCTTATCAGTACATACATAAATAAAGAAAATATGTGGAAATATTGGTCTTCATAAAATTGCTACAATAAAATTTTAATTATTTTCTAAATTCGTTTTAACCAGTATATTATTATTATTATGATCAATATTTTTAACCCTTCGAGGCCACACCTCTCTTTTTAATACGCCCTGGCCATCCTGGGGTGGTCGCCACTCAGACGGATTCAAAGTCTCATAATTCCAATTAATGTGCATTGTTAAAAAATATGTATAATGCAGAACTCGAAATGTGCTCCCAATTTTTTTATTAAAAAAATCGAAAAGAAAAAATTTGGCAAAATGACTTTAAATTTAAAAATTCGTATTTTTTTAAGATTTGATATTAAGTAACGCCTATTTAGGAAATTATGTAAAATGTGTTATTTTAAGGGAAAAAATATATTTTATATGGACATTACAAAAAACAATTACATTGAGGATCGAAGTTGAGATTTTGGGTAGGTAAAGCGAACGCGTATTTTCACATTTTAATTTAGATATTTCTAATTAAAAGTAAACTAAAGTGTAATTTTTATTAAAAAATAATACATAAATATATCAGAAAAGATAACTAAGATAAAAAAATTAAAATAATTAAAAATATCGGGCCCTGAATTTTTGTTGAGGTGGCCGCTACTCTGTGTGGCCTCGAAAGGTTAAAAGAGGTTCGATCAAAATGTAAAATAATTAATTGTAATACAAAATAAAATATATTTCCAATAATATTTGTCTTTTTGGAAAAAATTATATCTTTTGCCATAAACAGATATAATAATTTTTTGTTACATATTTATGTAGCGTATATGTATGTTACATCAACGAATAAATTTTTTTTTCAGAAAGTATAGATGATCTCGAAAATATGGTAGTAGAATACTTTTGTAATGTAAAAAACAAAGAAGCTGAAGTTCCTATGTATTCAGAATGTCCACTGAAGGATGATGACTTTAACACTATATGGTACTACGTTCCGATTCATAATTTCGTAGAGTTACACATTTCGTTTTCTTTACCTGAAAAGCAGCATGAACACCGGATGGTAATATAATATACTTCCCCCCCCCCTTCAGCTTTAATACTCTCTTCATGCAGTTTATACGAATATTTTATCTTAATTCTTTTAAATATAATTATGGTAATTATGCAGAAAGATAAGAACTCTTTCCGATTTCAATAATTTTGAAATATATTATCAAAGTCATTAGCTTATTAACGAAGTAACGAGTGACCAACAAATATAATATATGATATTTAAAAGGTTTTAGTCGGTGGTCATTGTTCATCAAAAAATTATTAACAAAAAAAATTTTTTAAATGTAACAGTTGTTTTCAGCAATGGAGGACATAATTTGCTAATATGTATAACGAAATAACACATGTATAAGTAGGAGAGGGGGTTCTGCCCTCCCCCCTCCACATCTCAGATTTTCTCTGTAGCACACATATATCATTAACGCGAAATGGTTTCAAATGGGTCTCCAACTTTCCACGCGAAGCGAGGCCTATGGGCGTTTCTGATGCGCATAGGGACCAAAAAAAGAGAAAAATATAAGCCTCGGCAAAATGTAAATTTATTTTTAAATGTATATAATGTCAGAAAATTCTACTTATAAATTTGTGTTGTTAATAAATTTTTAATAAACATCGCTATAGTGTTAAAGCCTTTTAAAGGTTGCTGAAGCTAATGACCTCAATAATATATCTCAAAATTATTGAAATCGAAAAGTGGCCCCTATCTCTGCATAAATGCCATTATCATACAGAGTGTCCCAAGTTTTTTTAGACAAATTTTAAACAAATAATAGAATGTTCTATGAGCAGAAATATAAGAAAAAATGTTATATAAACGTAGGTCCTACAATGCTTTATTACAAAGTTATAGCAAAAGTTAAAATTTGGTATTGAAGAAGTGATACGTCGTACGTCGTACATAAATGTTGCGCCGTTAGATAAGGTGGTAATTATTTAGCTTAGGGGAGAATCTCCTGCGATCTTGACCTTGACATGTATTATAGAGAGCTACATTTACAAGAGGCGGTGTTTTTGTAACAACCATGGTCATACAAAAATTCATATGCTGTTCGAGAAACAGCTTTTTAACGTCAATTGAACTGCGATATATGAATGGGCATATGTACAACGATGTGGCAATTGACTTCTATTTCTTACCAGAACGTTTAAGTTCACATTCTTTTTTGAACTTTCTCAGCAACGATTTAACGATTGCTTTCGAAGATATACCTTTACTATCTCGCCAACACATGTGGATACAGTTAGATGGATGTATATCTTGTATTGGTATGGGCAGGCAGCACTTTAAAATGCAAACTTAAGTTAAATTGTTTCTTACATATATATTTCATATTTTTGCTATAACTATACATATAATAAAGCATTTTAAAGCTTAATGTTTATATAACATTTTTTTCTTATTTCTGCTCATAGAACATACTACTAAAGTTTGTCCGCAAAAAATTGGGACATCCTGTATACATATATTAATTCATATAATATACAATATACAGTTGTATTGTAAAATTCTATATATATATGTATATACACACACACACAAACACACACACATTTTAATTGAAGCTTATGTTTATTGTTTATTTGTTAACATAGCCTCTCGAATACATTGAGCATTTACTTAAACACGAAAGCGAAGGTTCATTATCATCGGCTTTAAAGGCCAGGGGTTGGTGTATCAACGTAGAAACTAAAGATAACCCTCTGGACACAAGCATGCATTTCTTTAGAGTTATTTTTTATCTAACTGACGAAGGTATTGAACATGGAGAAGATATTGTTCAAATAATGTTCCAATATATCAATATGCTGAAGGAGAATGGACCGATGAAATGGATCTACGATGTAATAAGTAAAAAATAATATAATCTTTTGTAGAATGCTCGGCAGATTTGTAGGATTGCAATTTGCTAAACACTTTGTACTTTAATATTATATATTACATATGGAGTTATTTATTAGAGTTATTTATAGGAAATTCAGCAAATTTCGGATATGAATAATAGTTATCATGAGAAAAAACACCGTTTGTCTTGTGATGACATATCTAGAATAGCCCGTCTGCTGCACGAGTGTCCCATGGAAGAAATCTTTTCGGAGCAATGCGCATGGCGACCAGATTTGATCGAAGAGCTAATGGAATATTTTACGCCGCAAAATATTAGAATTTACGTTGCCGAAAAAGCGTGCGAAAGTACAGCGAATGAAACCGAGAAATGGCATGGTGTTAAATATGAGAAAAAGAAGATACCCGAGAAAGCAATAGAAATATGGAACCACGCTGGCTATAGCACAGATCTGAAATTGCCCCCTAAAAATGAATTTATAGCGGCCAAGTTTGATATCAAGACAGAAACTAACGTAAGTAAAATTATTATTTTTCGCAATGTTAATCCTTGGACACCACTTCGTGATACTAACAATAAGCAAAATCTCCATGAAGCACAAACCATGTCATGAAACTTGATATAATCAAAATATAAAATGTTAATGTAGTTTATAATAAATTCTATTCTTACGCATATTTCTTATATAGTAAAAATAATTATGGTGTACTATTAAAAAATATATATATAAAGTATAAGTGTGTACACACAGAAAAATAATCATTCTACAGCCAAGAAAAGCAGTTACTTATTTTATTTTACTTCTTTTAAGTAAGTTTTCTTTCAATCAAGAATATTTTCTTACTAATAGTTTTCAAATATCTTGACACAAGTCAAGAATATTGTTTTGAGTAAATGTAATTCTTGCAATGACTTTATATGGTAGATTTGCGGATATACAAGCATATCATTTACTAATCCAGATTAGTAAATGATATGTTTGTATATCTGCAAATCTACCATATAAAGTCATTGCAAGAATTACATTTACTCAAAACAATATTCTTGACTTGTGTCAAGATATTTGAAAACTATTAGTAAGAAAATATTCTTGATTGAAAGAAAACTTACTTAAAAGAAGTAAAATAAAATAAGTAACTGCTTTTCTTGGCTGTAGAATGATTATTTTTCTGTGTGATATATATATATATATATATTGTATATATATCTGCATTAACTTTATAAAAATAAAGGAGTTTTAGAGATTAATTTACATAACATAGAGTCAAAAGACTGTAATACAAATAAGAAAATTGTAATGCAAAGAATGCTTTACATACGCTCACGTTTGCATACGGAGTTGTCCTTTGCCCTAAATGAACCACCAACTTTGATGTCATTTGTATCTTCTACACATATTAACAGGTGAAATTTTATAGGCACACAAGTTTCCTATTATTGTAAAGGATACATCGTTTGTAAGAGTTTGGTATAAAAAGGATGATGTATTTTGTGTACCGAAAGCGACGATGATCTTTCACTTTGTTAGGTATGAGATAAGTGTGGTTGTAAAAAAAGTCATTGTTGTTCTAATCAAACATAAAATACTGAGATAATTTTAAATAAGAATTTGAGATATTCTAGCGACTTATACAAATTGCAATTGTGAATTAATTTATTTAATTATCATAATAATAAGATTAGTATACATATATGTATATTAATATATACTTGCTAAATAAAATTAAGGTAATAAATTGATTATCTCTGAAATGTTATTACTACTAAAATAAATCTAAATTTGTACTCTGAATGTCGTTATTTCAAAATATCTCCTTAGTTAGAGAATAAAAATTAAAATGGTGTTATAATCTCTTCTCATGTAATAGACAGGAAATGTTTTTTTATAATTACAAATAACGTTCGTGTTGTCGTTAATTTATAGTCCGTTCGCCTATATGGATCCTCTCAGTTCCAATTTAACTGATATATTTGTTGGACTACTTCGTGAATCCCTTAATGAATATATATATATAGCTAATTTAGCTGGTTTAGAATGGAAAATTTCTCGTACAAAATATGGAATAGAAGTAAGTATACATATAATAACATTAATAAAATATTGTATATTATTTAAATAGATTTATTCAAATAAATAATTATTCAACTTGTTAATTTTATTAGTAACGTTAAGCACATACTTCTTCATGTATATCAAATATTACTTATTTAGGATTCAGATTTTATTTCTTATTAATAATTATTATTATTCGTAAATATGACCAATTATATTTCTGTAATGTTTTAATAAGGTTTATGGAATGTTTTATAAATGATTAATTTAATGTTTTCAAATTATTTTATTAGCTTGTAATAGATGGTTACGACGACAAGCAACGTGTTCTGTTAGAAAGAAGCATGGACCAAATGATAAATTTAAAGATTGATCCGAAGTGGTTTGAAATCCTAAAAAAATATGTATGTATAATAATTAATGTAGTCAATTTCATTAATTTAATTGAACATCAAATTTATCTGGAACGGCTTACAGGGTATCAAGTACGCAGATTTCGATGATATATTTTGTAAAACAGTGAATTATCTCGAAATGCTGTTGACAGAACAAAATTGGCTTAATGATGAATTATATGAATTTACTGCTCGTAAGTGTAAAAGAATATTAATATTTTTCTGTTTATAATCCTTTTTCTTGTTTCTTCAAAATTGTTTTTAGTCCTTAGCACGACTAAAGCACTTATTAATGACATATTAAAATATCTGTGATGTATAGATCTAAGTGTCGATAGACTCGAGCTCTTTATACCAAAGTTATTCAGCAAAATGCATGTAGAGTGCTTAATATATGGTAACGTGACTGAAATGGAAGCTAAAGATATAGGTGAACTAATTGAGTTTAATTTAAAAACTAGAATGCCTCACATAGTACCCTTGTTGCAAAAGCAATTAGTATTGTATCGTCAAATTAAACTACAAGACGGTAAGTTCGACACGATCAAATCTTATTTATGATAATTTAAAAGAATTTATATATTTAAAGGATTTCAGTTTATAATGTGAAACATTTTAATACAAATATTTTATTGTTTCTTCTAATGGTCTTATGCTGCCATTAGGATTATTATAGAGATAAAGAAAGAAAAAGAAAAAAACAAATTATTTCAATCCATATAGAAAACAGATATTTAAAAATATAAGAAAAAGAATTTATTATTAATGTTATTTTATCAGGATTACAATTTACCCCAGAAATTTAACATTAACTTTTTAGTGAGTTGATATTTTTTATATGACATAGTACGTAAAGTGTTGTGTATTGATATATAATTACTGTAGGTTGCCACGTTCTATTTGAAGAGGAAAATAAAGTGCAGAAAACTTCTAGTACCATAGTGTACTACGCAACTGGTCTACAATCGGAGTCGAATATGCTTTTAGCACTTTTAAATCAAATTATTCAGCAGCCTTGCTTTGATATCTTAAGGACCACGGAAAAATTAGGCTATACAGTATTTAGTTATGTATGTATAATGATGAACGGAACGAAATATTTGATAGTCGTTGTAGAAGGTGACCATCACCCGCAAAATGTCGAACAACGAATCGATTCATTTATGGACTCTATGTTTGTAAGTATAATAAGATCTTATATAACATGTCTTTTTTTAATTTCTTACGCAATATTCTAGTATTATGATTATATGAATCAATTTATCACTTCAATTATTACGTGACGTAGTAATTGGAGTATATTTCTATTAAAATATCGTTAATATCATTATAATAACATTTCAGGAACACATATCTACTATGCCAGAAAAGCAATTTAACAGCCACAAGAAAAGTCTAATTTCATCACATTTGAAGGCATTTAAAGCCGATACGATAACTAGTCAGAGCTCTTTATATTGGAAAGAAATTGAAATCCAAGAATATAATTTCAATCGAGTAAATATTGAAGTATCTTACTTAAAGACGATAAAGCGACAACAATTATTAAAATTCTTCGAGGTAACTACTTATTTTTATATGCCGACTATATCATTCAACTAAAAAGAAAAGGTTTTATAGTGAAACACAAATAGAAAATATAATTTTTTTTATATAACGTACAATTTTTGAGAGAAGTGATATTGATAGATAATAAATTGATAATATTTTTAACACATAATCTCCATTAGGAAAATATATGTAGCAATGCTCGACGTAAATTGTCGGTACATGTGATGCCTACGGCTATGTCAGTGGAAAGGAATTTGCCTGATACATCTAGAATACTTACCGTTGTGTTATCTGAAAATGAAATTAAGGAATTTGACGATTTAACATCATTTAAGTTAAGTCAAAGTTTATATCCTTTACTAGAACCAATCAACAAAAATTTAGTCAGAAAGGGTATAAAATGTCCTTCTAAGATATAAGAAGAAATAATACAATAATAGTTTTGGTTTGTTATGTATTTCGTTATTTCTTCAAAGAGGAAGTTAGCTTTTAATTCTTTCTCTTTCCCTCTCTTTTAGTATTACGATATTTTTCCGTATCAAATCTTGTTCACGCATAACAGTAAAATATTTTTCTGCTTTCTATATGAAATTGAAATTATTGTATATTAGATAAGTAAGTAATAAAGTATAATTTATACACATTATTACAAACCGCGTAATATATGCAGAAAGTCATTTTTGTAAACTATATATCATCGTTCGTTATATCATTATCTTTATTTTATCTTCGTTGTATTAATATTTTCGAATCTATTATCTTTCTATGAAATGTTATAATTTATCCATTTGATGTCATATAACTTTTAAATTGCTCAATAAAGATATTTCGCCATATCAAATAACTTTATTAATAACTTTATTTACATTTGAGGTAGCTAGAGAGAATATAATCCTCAAAAATGTAATAAAATTGTGCTACGTCCCTCATATTTAAACAAATACATAAGTTATTAACGTATGTATAATACAAATATATAATACCTCTCTTTATTAATTATACATTACACTATTATCATTACACTATTTAAATTGTCGGTTGTCGAGCCCCAGATCAGCTGAGTCGTTAACACTTGGAAAATTAACTGATTTCTCGGGCTGTCGACAACCGATTGGCCCGGTGAATTTTTTGATTCGTGTTAGGGATCCGAGGTTTGAGAAACTTGCGAAATTCGCGAGGATAAAATCCCAGACCTTCGCGCGCGGGCTCGCACTCGACCTCCAGTCTTTAGTTGCGACAGTGTGTGATTCTACTGCGTTCGGAAAAAAACGTGACAATCAATTCAGTAGTGATATAGGAAACATACTAGACTCAAAAGTCAGAATTGACTAACGTAACAAAATTTCGAAAATCTATTCTGTATCTTACACTAATTAAAATTCGCGAAATAAAATGATTCTGATATATTTCGATAAAATACTTTGTCAGATATTTATGATTTAACATTTTCTTCAACAATTATTTATGTAGAACGCGGCAGTTCGTCAATATAATTAAATAAACTGTTATGAGCTCTTTGCGAGCTCCGTGCGTGCGAAAAAAAGAGTGTGCGAATATTTCCTCAAGTACAATGGCACATAATACATCGATAAACAAGTGACACCAAGATTAAAAATTTGCTCTAATCAGTTTTAACTCATCCATTTTAAGGCAACGGATCTATACGAAATGTAATATTTTTTATACTATAATTTATTGTTATAATTTAATATACCGAGACATATTTACTCTATATTTGATTAATCGTTAGATTCGTTACCTCGATAAAAAAAATGTTTTGACTCACCGATCCGCGATGCGCAACGGGCAGAGTTATTCAGGAACATAGCTACGACGATACTGTAACATACAAACGTAAGAATAAAATTAAAAAAGTGCTCAAAATAATCAACCTTTCAAAAGACAATTCTTATTCACCTCTAATTCGTTTTTCAATGAAATATTTAATAATACAATTATCTATTTTCCCAAAAAAATCTTTACAAAAATAAATTTTTATAAAAATTGGATAATTTCTCTTGCTCTAATTATATTTTTAACTTATCGAAATAAAACAATTTGAATAAATGGAAAAGAATTATGCAGATAAGAGATGATCGATACTCACCCCAAGGTTGCTCCGCCGGTGCCCGATGTCTCTCTCGGACTTCCTCCTCCTCTCAGGGCGTCAGGCCTCATCCTGCTTCTCGTCCTCCTCCTCTCACCGTACAGGACACTCGCGAGAAACACTCGCGGATAATAAATAAATAAATTACAATCGCGCGCGGACTAATTATCAGTAAGAGTCTTTCGCGCGATACTGTACGGCACTCCCGTTTAAAAAGCCCATGAGACGAATATTCCGTCAAGTACTTATGCCGTAATATTCTTCAGATGGACTTTAAAAAAGTTCTTTAGTCCGATTACTCAAGCGGTACTCCCGAAGCAAACGCGACGAACCGGCTGCGGTTCGTTTATTAAATTAAATCGACGGACGCGAGGGTACGTTAGCTTCCCCGTCTTTGGATTTTTACCTAAGCAGAACAAGAGTTTTGCTTGGGTAACATCCTCGGGGTACTGAGCCTTCCCACCTCGCCAAGGTCGTACCCCATGGGAAGGAATTAAGAACTTAGCGGTTTAATATATCGTGTACCGATTCATTCTGCGTTCATCACCGCGTTATGAAGCATATTCACCGAAAAGGCAATGTATCACGGCGTTCCGTTGCGAATCACTCGATACGACAATATATCACTCGGCCCTCGTTTTCTCTACGGAGAGAATCGGATAAATCACACGATAATTCCGGCGTTCAAAACACGACACGAGATAAATGAATGCTACATTCGAGCGCCACGGTTATCGTCCGCGAATGTTAAAACAAAACTTCAAATCACAAATATATTGCCTATGCGTACGGTACGTACCTTCGCCTCGACGTCTCCGCCTCGAGCGAGCCCTCCGATTCGCGCGACACATTCATTTCGACAAACACGTACTTGATACACTTGGAAATTGTTAAACGCGTATGGCACGTACCCGCGTCGATTATTCTCGCGGCCCGCGGAACGAGGAGCAGGAGTGCCAATCGCAGAAACGAGCGAGTTCCGAATAACACACAGCACCCACAGCACTACGACGGGCGCGCGGAGCGCAAACAATTCTCACCTGTGCAAAATCCATCGAGAGAATGATAGCCTTTAAGGGGATCCTGGAGTGACAGCGACACTGGCATAATCGGTCTAAGCAATATCTTTGAATTGGCTGAACAGAATGGAAAATCCTTTTACACGATTGAAGCACGCACAAAAATGTAGAGGGCTGTACATCATTTTTTCTGATAAACTAAAAAAAAATTTATTTTTATAAATATTGTTCTAACCTGATGACAATATTTACTTTATACAAAAATTCTGCAGTTTTTTTTATAGAAAATAGTGATACAGCCCTCTACAAAAAACTGTCAGGAATAATATCGTGCAATTAGAAGTAAGATTTGAAGCCTAAAAAAAAAGATATTACTTAGACCAGTGGAAGATGCAAGGTTAGGTGCTCTGTATGTATGTGTAAGAATCGGTGAGCACTTCTTTATCGACGCTGATCGAGTTCGCCTGCGCTTTGTATGTATGTGTAAGAATCGGTGAGCACTTCTTTATCGACGCTGATCAAGTTCGCCTACGGCTCCAGCATCCCCTTAAGGGGCTCCTATAGTGGCAGTGCACTTTATGCACTAGTGCTGCACTTTAACTCGTATTTTATTTATTATAAATTTTTAAGAGCAAAAATGCAAAATCGGGCTCTTTAGGGAACTACATATGAGCTTACTGATTAAAAATATCCTAAATTGAATAAGATTCATTCGATATTTTGGCTAAATCCTTATTATTACGAATCCTAATTCGTAGCCTAGTCGGCTTAAAAGAATTTAGCTAAAATATCGAATAAATCTTATTCAATTTGGGATATTTTTAATCAGTAAGCTCATCTGTAGTTCCCTAAAGAGCCCGATTTTGCATTTTTGCTCTTAAAAATTTATAATAAATAAAATACGAGTTAAAGTGCAGCACTAGTGCTGCACTAGTGCATAAAGTGCACTGCCACTATAGGATCCCCTTAACGGGTGTTCTGCAGTGCTCCGTGATCGGTGAATTTTAAGTTAAAAACAAATGTTTCGAAGCGCGATACAGCCGAATCTTAATAGAATTATTGTCCCGCGTGTCGCAGCGAAACGATAACCTCGAAATTCACGTATCCTGCTTTCCGCGTTTCAATTTCTACTCCGAATAGATAAGTGAATCGCGCGGGAAGACGCTTTAATGAATATGTCCCACACAGCACATAATATTGCAGATATATTGCAGCAATATTGTTTTTCCATTGCAATATTGCAGTGAAATATATCAGAAATATTGCAGTAATATTACTGAGATATCTCAGTAATATTAAAATGTCCGCGAAAATGAATATCAGTAATATTACTGATATATATATCAGTAATATTACTGTAATATATCAGTAATATTACGGCAATATTACTATAATATTTGCGTGATATTTGTATAATATTGCTAGGAATTAAACCATTTTAATCATTTTTATTAAATTTTATTGAATTATTTTTAATAGTATTGTTATATACAATATTAAAATAATATTGATATTGTTCGCAATCAATAATATTGTTACAAACTAAAAAGTTTTAAAACTAAATACTATAATACTTATAAAATTTTTCTTAAACCCTAAATATATACACTGGGCGGGTCTCCGAGACACCAGATAGTTTGAAACTTTACCATTTGTAGAATAACTTAATTTGAGCACGAGATTAGCAAAAAAGATATGAATTTTTTAACCAATTGCGGTAAAATAACGTTTTCTCTGCATTTATAACTGATTTTAATTTTTAACACGTGTCTATTAGTACGTTTGTAATTTTAATAAACGTACATATATATTTTTTCGGTTTATTTACGACCAAAAAAAATCAAAATAAAATAATTTCCTCAAAAGGTATTAAAAAAGTAGCAAGAGTCCTCCAGATCCTAGTTTGTCATCTAAAAAATAAGTGTGTATACCTAGGGTTAATCACTTTCACTCGCCGAAGGTAGCAAGTACATCAGTGTCTTTTGTTTCCGTCTTCGATTCGGAATTTTCTTTCTTCAGTCTAAAATTTTTTAACTGGTATATATTATCTGTGCAATAAAATTATTAATTATTGAAAATAATAAACACTTTAAAACTATGCTTACTTTTCTCTAGCCTGACGAGTAGGTGATTGGGCAAGCCAAAATCCTATTTTTTTAATTATATAATCCTCTTTTACATCAAGTTTATGTCGATAAATGGCATCTGCAATATTAAATTTCAATTACTTTCAATTATCTTCAATTAGAATAATGTAAAATTAATTTACTTATTTCACACAATTTACCCAAAACGCATTTACATAAAACCAAATTATTAAAAGATTTCTTTTTCTGTTTTCCCAAATAGCTGTAGCTACATGCTAAAGAATTAGTAAAAATTAGGCTCATTATTTTGTTTACAATATTATCAATATTACGTCCTCCTCGATAATATAATTTAGTAACCTGTGATAATCATTAAAGTAATAACATATCATTTTATTTATAACATGCATTATATGTATATTCATGATAAAATAGTGAGCCATCACCATTGTCATTTTATTAAGTAAGTATAAATAGAAATAAAATGCATTAATCAATGACATTCATTTTTTAAAGAAAAAATTTTTACACACATGCGAGAGCATTATAAAAAAGTCAATTGCAATATGTTTATTATTACAGACCTCATCTTTGAATCTTGATTTAAGACAAATGTTTTTTGTGTAATATATCATTATGCATATTAACCATGTAATTTAAAAAATTTTAATTTTTTTAAATGACCAAAGAATTGATCAAGTTAAAAAACTGTTAAAATGTATGTACCACTTGGTTATAAATTTCCTTATTTTTTAACTTTTCTTCGAAGTTTTTCAATTGTTCTGCATCTTCAATTGGAAATAGACCAGCAATATTGTCATCGTCATTTTTGTCGTTAACTGTGTTACGATCTATATGTCCTGATTTATCCATATCATTGAAACGTTTTAAATCATTTATTTTCGTAAGAATATTATTTTCCTTTTTTATACTTAATTTTTGTAGTTCTATAATTATTTAAATATAAAAATATTTTTTTGTGTTAACTTTCACTTTTGTGTATAATAACTTACCAATTAAATAATCAATTTTTTCATTAGTTGTTAAAAATGTATGATCTATATCTATTAAAGTTTCTTTAGTGTAACATGCTTTCCTAGGATTCTTTTCTCGAACAATTGTGGTGTCAACATTACGTTTTGTCAATATTGCATTATCTATAATAAAAATCAAAAAAATAAGTTAATTATATTAATATTTTAGTAGTTTATTAATATTTGTAAGAATATATTTTTTATAAATAATTTTTGTAGGTCTATAAATATTTAAAAATTCAAAAAATTTTTTGTCAACTACTTTTATGTATGACTCACCAATTAAGTAATCAATTTTTTTATTATTTGTTAAATGTGTACGATCTATGTCTGTTGAAGTGTCTCTAATGTCGGATGCTTTCACAGAAGTATTCATTTCTTGTTCAATTGATGTGTCAACATTACGTTTTGTCAATATTGCATTATCTATAATAAAAATAAAGAAAATAAGTTAATTATATTAATATTTTAGTAGTTTATTAATATTTGTAAGAATAATATTTTCCTTCTTTATAAATAATTTTTGTAGGTCTATAAATTTTGTAGGTCTATAAATATTCAAAAATTCAAAAAAATTTTTTGTCAACTTCTACTTTTATGTATAACTCACCAATTAAGTAATTAATTTTTTTATTATTTGTTAAATGTGTATGATCGATGTCTGTTGAAGTGTCTCTAATGTCGGATGCTTTCACAGAGGTATTCTTTTCTTGTTCAATTGATGTGTCAACATTATGTTTTCTCAACATTGAGTTATCTGTAATAAGAATCAATAAAAGAAAAGTTATATCACGCTTAAACAAAAAGAATTATACATGACAAATTCATGCAGCGTTTAGAAGTGCACTGATCACAGTATACTACGTACTTGTGTACAATTTGTAAATATATAATTACCATTTTTGATATTAATAAGTGGTGATCTGTTGATGCTAGATACTGAAGGAACCTCTGGATATTGAATGTCGGATCTAATTGCTTTTTTTCCAGCACTTCCAATTCTTTTTGATCTTTTTTTTGGAGGATGTCCTTCACTGTCAGAATTGTCACTATATTCAATACGTGCACGAGATTTTCTAGTTTTTCTTGCATTTTCTGAATCACTAATATCAGTCAACTGTTCTGCTAAGGACACTTTTTTTATAGCAGTATCATAATCAGCTGTAATAAAACAGGTATTTTCATCATTTGTGTAGTATAATGCGTATAATAAAAACTTAATATTTATTTACCTGCAGTTCCAAAAACTCTTATGACACTTAAGAATTTCCAATTTTCATTAGGTTCTTCTCTCTTAGAGACAGCTTTTAAAATTTTTCTTTCATCATATGGAGGCCATTTACATCTTGTCTTGTCTGCACTTAACCAAATAGTTGGAATAGCAAATATTCCATCATCAAATTCAACAATTGAATACATGGAAATAGTTTTATTTCTAACTATGTAGTAATGAAAAGAGAATCTGGAAAAATAATATTTACAAAAACAAATTTTACCACGGCTGCGTTCGAGAACTACGCTTTTAGCGCTATGAACATGTTCTGTCCTTGGTTAACTTTCTGTAAGTAACAAAAATAGAATCACACTCGAGCATCAAGAGCGTGGTTCTGGAACATAGTTCAAGAATATATATTATATTAGTCTAATCAAATTTTGTGATTAAATTATATCTTCTCACGATTTGTATTACAAATAAATGACATGTTTAACATAAAAATTACAAATACATTGTTATAGTACATCGTCAGAATTCTTGCAACACCTTGTGCTTATATATCATAAACAATATATTGGTTTAATATATCATCTAAATGTAACATTTTTTCTTTAGCACTAAATAAAAAAAAAATATGTAACATGACACTTTCTTCGCCGAGCTTTTGGAAACTTATTTATGTATTTTAATGTGTAGAAAATGAATTTGTTACTCTTGTACCGTTTTTATCTGTTGCAATTACAACAAAAATACATCAAATAAATCAGTTTCAAACAAATCGGTAAGACAATCGAGTGTTACACTATAAATTTATCTACCAAAATTTTGTCTTTAACATATTTTTTTATCCTCACTGAGAAACAGTATGTCCATACATAGAGATAAAATAAAACATAGCCATTACCGCGCAGTCAAGCAAATCGCAGCCTTTTTTTGATGTTATCTCTCGGGTGAGGGAAATTAAGTGCCTTCTACTTCTCCTTTGGGCAATACGACACGTGTTCCAGTTCTAAAATTCTTTTTGAACTTCTTTCTTTTAATCTCTTCTTTTTGAACTTCTTTCTTTTAACCTCTTGAACGGTTTATTAAACTTTGCGGACTTTTAATCCTTAAACTTTCCTTTAAACAGGGAACCTCTTAATCGAGGTATACGCGAGAAGATCATGAAGGCCGAGATCGAACCATTCGAATCTCGTAACGGATCTTTCAGTTTGTTATGATCTTTGTGTAAGGCCGTGGTTACGACCTTTCAATCACTCACAGCTATGTCTTGCTTGGTTAAAAGCATAAATTTAATTTCACTTAAAAAAAGAGAAACTGAAGAAACTGAAAAATAAGAAAATAATATAGTATAAAAAAGACGTGCGTATAACCGATCGCGTGTTAAAGAGCCAATTTCACCAACCACGGTTAGCTTAACCGACGGTTAAAAGTTAGCAGGGTAGATTCATTTCTATTCTTGGTCAATCCTGTTAACTTTAACCGTCGGTTAAGCTAACCGTAGTTGGTGAAATTGGCCCTTACTATAATTTAATGAATGCTACACCATGCTATTCATCGAGAGCTACCCCAGTCAGTAATGCAATATCGCAATATCACAGGTAACACTTCACAGTTCACACAAAGCCAGGCATAGCGAGACTGCGAGATAAATGTTCTCCAGGTTCTCCTCTCACTTCGACAGTACATACGCGGATTGTGCAAAGACAGTATACATAACCTACATGTGCAAAATGCGCGTGCGCGCGTACGCTCGTTGGAAAACTTGGACTGCGTTCGGAAATGTCCCGAGTGCACATGAGTATACTCCCTTCTCCTTCGTCGCTAAGATAGAAAGAGAAGGGAGTGTACTCATGTGCACTCGGAACGTTTCCGAACGCAGCCCTGGAAGGGCCGACTCGACCGAGTTGGCGAAACCGCCGAGTGAGCCAAGTTTGATGCCGAGTCACATGTGATCATCAGTGCCAGATTTAATAAATAATAACTTGGACACCGTCGAATTGTATGTATATGCTTAACCTAGTGCTGAATGCTTAAAAGATATAGATAATTATATATATATAATATACAAACGTACGCTCAGAAATATGTTTCATGTTCACTTTCATTATAGAGGTTATATTGAAAAGCAAACATTTTAAAATAGAATAAAAAATGAGCAACATTTTAAACAATAAAATTGCCTAATTTTTTAGATAATTGATAAACTAATTTATAAACTTATAAATTTTTTATATTTTTATTTCAGAGGAAAGTATACAGCAAGATTTCAGACCATCTTCAAACTGTCGAACCTGACTTTTTTTAAGTGTTACATATACATACTACACATTCATCAAAATGTCATCTAGTGAAGAAACAGACGGCGAAGTTATGCGAACAGATTACACGGACAGACACAAACGTCGTTTAGCACATAAAAAAAGCTTAAATGAATTTAAAAAAATATATAAAAAGGTTAAAGAAAATAGGGCTTGTAGTATAGCAAGTGATAACGACAGCCAAATAGATTTCTCTTGCAATTTATTACATACTGATACAGAGGAGATTGTCACTTTACAACATACCAGTAATGCCATTAATGCACAAGTTTCCATAGAAGATTGCGAATTGTTAAATGAGGAAATTTGTAATAAATATATATATAATACGAGCGAGGAATCAGAAATACAATCAGAAAACGAAGAAATTGTAAGTATAATTAATAAAGCATGTAAAAGAAAATAAAAATTTTATAAAATTATTGTAAAATTGCAATAATTGTATTAAAATATTACTACAAACTTGTAAAAGTTCTACTTTTATAATTGCGACTATTTAAAATAAAATAATTATGTATATTCTGTTATTTTATTTTTACTTTTATTTTTACTTTCTGGTATTTTATTTTTATTAAAAACAAGATACATACGCTCGATAGTAGCAAAGCTAAAAAAGGTTAAACGTCCAAAATTCGAGCAAAGAAATTTTAGATGTTAGTTTAAAATTAAAATTTAATAAACATATATGTATGCATTTACGTTTTGACCTACTTGGTCTTCTTCAGAACGTTCTAATAGATAAAATTATACCCATACAACACAATTGTTGCAGAAAGCTTCCATAAAGGTTTCAAACCTTTCTGGAAACTTTCTGCAACAATCTGTGCTGTATGGGATTAATAAATTACGCAAAATAGATATAAAAGATTGAGAGAGACATGGCTGATGGTCAAATTTAAAAAAATTGCATTACAATAAAAAAGTTATATATACATGTTTATTAAATTTTAATTTTAAACTAACATCTAAAATTTTTTTGCTCGAATTTTAGCCGTTTACCTTCCTTAGCTTTATTTTTATTTTTCCGTTATTTTTTTTTTAGGATACCGAGAATGTCGAAGATACCGAGATCAATAATCGAGAAGATATTGGAGTTGCAAGCAATATTCCATATGAACTTGAGCAAAATGACTTTGAGTCCGAAATTAAACAATGGGCTGCAGATCATAAAATTCATCTAAATGCACTAACAAGCTTATTGCAAATTTTAAATAAAAGAACCAATGTAAAATTTCCCAAAGATGGACGTACGCTTATGTCAACTCCAAGAACAATAAATATTACTCCTATGGATAAAGGCTCCTACTGTCATTTTGGTGTTGAACCAGCCATTTGTAAAATGATAGAAGACAGGATAAGTTCAAAAATTGATAATTTAACAATAAATTTAATAGTATCTACAGATGGTGCGCCAATTGGAGTCTCTAGTGGAAAAGTAATTTGGCCTGTTTTGTGTTCCGATGAGCTTTTACCAAAAGTACGAGTCATAGGCATATATTATGGTCAAAGCAAACCAGCAGATTCGAATAAATTCCTTGAAGCTTTTGTAAACGAGATGATATTATTAATCAATACTGGATACGTATACAATGAAATGTGTTATAAGATCAGACTGCATGCTCTAGTATGTGATGCCCCAGCGAAGGCATTTATCTTAAAAGTGAAGAATCATACTGGTTATAATAGTTGCACGAAATGTTTAATTCATGGCGATCGCATTGCCGATACTAATTGCTTTCCAATGGAAAATAATCATCCATTATTAAGAGACGACGAGGTATTTCGAAATTTCGGTTATTCGGAATATTATCAGATAGCTGAAACTATTTTAAGAAATATACCTCATTTCGGTGCAGTAACTAATGTGGTTCTTGACTACATGCATTTAGTGTGCTTGGGGATCATGAGAAAATTGTTATTTTTATGGATAAGGGGACCATTAAAGACACGTTTATCTAGCTTAAATGTACAACGAATTTCAGAAAAATTACTTAATTTAAAGAAATATACGCCGTCTGACTTTCCTAGAAAAGCAAGATCGCTTGAATTCATTAAGTTATGGAAAGCCACAGAATTCAGGCAATTTTTATTATATTCAGGTCCAATAATTTTAAAAAATATACTGAATAAAGATGTTTATGAGCATTTTTTAACATTGCATATTGCGATTCGTATTTTAGCCAGCACTGAATATAGTAAAAATCATCAATTACTTGAATACGCAGAGAAGCTTTTAAACATTTTTGTTCAATCTTTCGCAACAATTTACGGAGCTAAATATGTTTCTCATAATGTCCACAATTTGCTACATTTAACATCTGATGTAAAACAATTTGGTGCTCTAGATGGTTTTAGCGCATTCCAATTTGAAAGTTACATTTGTGATTTAAAGAAACTGGTCCGAAAAGGAGATAAACCACTTCAACAAATTGCTAAAAGATTAAATGAATTAAATTTTTGTATTAGCCGTTCCGAAGTACATAATAAAAAATTTCTACAGAAAAATCACAAAGATGGTCCATTGGATCATGAACGAGATTATGAAGAACAATATAAAATATTGCATTTAGATTCATTTTATTTAAATTGTGACGATAACAAAATAACTGCGTTTTATTGAAGGACAATATTATCATTTGCGTCCACAATATTGCTAAAAGTCAAAATAATCTGTATATTATAGGAAAAAAACTGATACCTGATACAAATTTGTTCACTACACCATGCGAATCGCAACATTTTGGAATAGTCATAGCCAAACAAAGTAGATGTATGGAATCATGGTTGTGTCAAAATATATGCGCAAAAGCTTATAAAATTCCGACCAACGATAAATTTATTATTTTGCCAATATTACATACTATTGTATCTCACCAAGAATAACATGTATATGTATATAATATATTAACTTTAATAATATTTTAATAAAATTTTAGTAAAATAATATTTTTTAAATAATATTTTTATTATATTTCAACAATATATTACAACAATATTACTGTAATATTTCAATATTATCTACAATCTGTAATATATCAGAAATATTTCTGCAATATTTCATTGCAATACGTAATATTTCTGATATATTGCAATATTACTGCAATATTTCTGCAATATTATGTGCTGTGTGGGGTAGCTCGAACCACTCTTTAAACGCGGGAGTTAATTAATTGAGTGATTGTAAAAAACGATCGCGCGTTATTTGGCATTTTCACTTTGTTTGTCGCGATCGCGAACGATCGCGAACGAGGGTCGAGGGAATTAACGAGCTAAACGAGCTTGCTTTGAAATGCATGAACATCGAGAGTGCGAACAAGTTCAAAAGTGCGAATGCAATTTCGTTTTTCGTTAAAGAACCAGGCACGTAGTTCGCTCGTTCACGTAATTCGTCACGTAAATGTTTCAAAAATTTATTTGCACGTGTGCTTCTTTAATTATTCCTCATAACTTCTACTTTACGGAAAATTTACGTTAAATTGTATCTTTTTTTTTAATTTCCTCGCGATTGTTCTCGTAGCGCGGTGATCGCGCATACCATAAAAGACGTTGAACCGTCGTCGCCAAGATACTTGAAAATTATAAAACATTCTCTGTTGCTTGTTCCCCAAATATTACTCGGTGGTCGGTCGTATAGCCGCGGCAACGCTCATCTCGTGTTTTATCTATTCTGCAAAATTGCCAAAAATACCCTCTCGACGCGTCACAAGCCGGAGTCGAGAACGTTCGCGCCGAGTGTCGCGCATGACGTCATCAACAGGTGCACGCTCGCCGATTGGCGGCGATGCACGTGCTATCCGCTCTTTCCGTCGGGATCGGCGGGCGCGCGTTGCGCGTCCAATCGCGCGGCTCGATTCGGATCTCGCGCGCTCGCGGACGTGACGACAATGCGCGATAGATTACGGGAGCTTTCCAGCGAGCGACACAAGTCGACACAAGTATCGTTTTATCAGCTCCGGTAACTTAGCCGGTCAACTTCGACTTTATTAATGTTTATATTTTTTATCGTTTGTTGGTCGTTTGTTGGTGATTGTTGGCCTAATTACAACGTTTGTTGGTTTTTAATTTTTTTTTAAATTTAAAAAGAAAAATTAGCATTAAGTTAGCCGGAAAAATTTTATTTTTAATTTCAAAAAAGCCTAATCGATGCGTAATCGTTTGCTGATGATTGTTGGTCTAATTTTAGCGTTTGTTGGTTTATTATTAGTCTTAAAAACGGAAAAAACGAAAAATTATCTCACATATTAAAGTAATCGAAGATTGGTTTATTTGCCTACGACTTAAGCTTTATTTCTATCAATTTAAGGCTAACATCTATAAAACTGCCATATGAATACGGGCCTTAACATCGGCAGAAAATCGCGAAAAGATCAAGAAACATGGTTCGTGGTTCCTGTCTTTTTGCGCCGTCATCTCATCATTTCAACGAGAGACCGAGTGAGATTAGATTAAGGTAATTAATGTAGAATTCTATATGCTAATGTTTTGAGCAGAACGTTCTTTGATTTCTAATAGCGTTTTTCACTGGCAGAGCTGGTGCGCATTTAGTGCACTGCACATTAAAGCCGTCGTACACAAATCAACGTAATGTGTATGCTTAGTATAAACAGGTTAAATCATAATTGCATTATTTGATAAAAATGTACTGCGTATTTTATCAGTCGAAATATTTGCATTTTACTTTGAATATTAGAGATTAAATCAGTGTACAACAGCTTTAATGTGCACTGAGTGCGTACCAGCTCTGCCAGTGAAAAACGCTATAAGAGAATTTATATTTTATTTTTTCTTGCATAGATAAACAGAATGTTATCGGAAAGTCATCTAAGCATTTTAGAAGAATCTTCGGAAAGATGAACGTAGAAACCAATTGTTGCAGTTAAGAAGAAAGAAGCGCGAGCAAGTATTTGCGCACAAGACAAATCTCGGTGGTTTTTCTTCATCACCTGTTCTTGTCTGCGTATTATAAAGGAATATTTTTTGATATATATTCCTTTATAATTTATGTCACAGGTTGCACCTGTTTTACAAAATCTTCAAGGTTCAAATAAAAGGTAAAGTTATATATATTTTTTTAATGCATATTTAGTGTTACTTTGTTTTTACTGTGATCAAGTTAATAAAAGTGTAACTTTTTTTAGGTTGGTTCAGCAGTTATAGCTATATTTTCTGAAGATAGAGCTCTTTATCGAGCGGAAGTTCTGAATATTGATACGCAGAAGGATGCATACGTAATTCAGTACATAGATTTTGGAAATTGCACAATCGTAGACCAGTATAATATCTATTCTGTCGAGAAGAAATTTATGCATCTGCCTAGATTAGTGCAGTGTTCCTTAAAAGATATCGTACCTAATATAGTAACTCGAATTGGTCTGAAGTATAATAACGCGCTCGATAATTGCTTCAGTGCTGATAAATACGAATGCATATTCCATAGTTTTAATGACGATCAATATATAATTTCATTAAACCATGATGGACAAGATGTGAGTAATATTTTGGTGTAAAAGAATCTTGCAGCCTTTACTACAAAAACCTCGACTGAAACAATCAGTGGTAAGAATTATTTCGAAATTCATTTATATTTTGATGCACATTTATAACAATAGTTATGCATTTCATATGTTAAATGCCAGATTATTTGACACTTAAACATTATATTTTTTATATTTTAGCTCCAGAAACACATGATACAGAAGTAAAAGAACTCAATGTTATAGAAAGAGTGGACATAAGCCTCTTGAATGGCCAAACTCTCAAAACGAGAGTTTCTAATGTAAAAAATACAACCCAGTTTTATGTTCAGCTTCCATCTGCCTTCAAAATGTGAAAGCATTGTTGATCAATACATGGCTAATAAAGATACAAAGGTATTATTAGTACAAATGCATTTCAGCCACGAATCATATTCTGTCATATATATTGCTCATAAACTTTATGGAAAATTAGAAAAGTAACTTCTCATTTTCTAACAACCATGAACTAACGGCTTGTCTTATTTACAAGCTATGATATCATTATTTAATAATTAACAAAATCCATATATTCTGTCATATATATTGCTCATAAACTTTATGGAAAATTAGAAAAGTAACTTCTCATTTTCTAACAACCATGAACTAACGGCTTGTCTTATTCATAAGCTATGATATCATTATTTAATAATTAACTAAATCCATATATTTATAAATTTCTTTAATTTCTTAAATGATTAAACAAATTCTAAGATTCGAAAATTAAACAAATTAGAAATTACTCATATTATTTCTTGAACTTTGATTCTTAAATATAATATATTACGGTGATGGAAAAGAATTTTATTCATGTATTTAAAAATTTAATATCTCGTTAACACAAATGACTAACATCATGAATCTGGTTCATCCTATAACAAAATTTATTATATCTAGCCCAACATTTCTGAATGAATCGAATCGTACTTTCTGAAACTGTAGTAATATTTATAATTTCGACTCCATAAAATAAAATGTCTTAAATATCACGATGTATGGTATTAACAGATAAATAATTAAAAATTGATTGTAACAGTATCATAATGAATGTTCATCATAATGTTCGAATTTCTTACAATAACAATAACTTAACATTGAAAAGAGCTTGTACCTTCTCATTCAGCCTAACGATCGTTCGCATGAACTCAAGCGAATCTTATTGATAAGAAGTTAATATCAGGTGATGCCGCGATTATCAACCCGCGAGTTGTGTCTTGGCGCGGGTTGTTTAGTCATATACAAATGGAACATGGAAGCGAGCTGTGGTGATTAACTGTACACGGTCCGTCGGGTTTGATGTAAAGTTCATTGATACTGGAACATACGATGAAATCTGAATGATATGAGTGTACATAGACAGATATTTACAAAATTTTCTACACGTTTTATTGCTTCCACGATGTCAGTTAATGCCATATATCATGTTGCAATACGAAATTGTCATATTGGAACTGTTGAAATTATAAGTAAATTATGAATATGTATAAATAAGAAACTTGTAGTTTGGATATTCATTAATTCCCATTATTAATATGACAATCTAATGATCTAGGCTTTAGTTCTACCTGGAGAGCTCTCAGTCATGCAGAACCAAGCGTTAGAATGCTCCCTACGAGATGTGCCAGCGTCGTCCAACGTAGATAAACAATTGAAGGAACTCGAAGGCAAAGAAGTGTTAGTCTATGTGGAAGAAGTCAATAATAGCAGGTTTGTATAAATTTTACGCTGCAGTTACAAATATATAAGTAAGTTTCAAATGAATATTAACATTTTCTTGGATATTACCATCTTTGTTCGTATAGACTTATCGTAAAATTATACGATCTATCCGGCAATGGGATAATGAATACTGAGGAGAAGATACCACCCGTATGTCCGATGCCTATTCTAAGTTCAACTCACAAGGTCTCGGTGTCGTATGCGGATCATTCTACCAATATCTGGTTGCAACGGTATTTGGACGTGGATATTGAGACTAAACTGTCGGAAGATCTTCAACAGTATTACACTAATTCTGGTCAAAGACTCGAGCTAGAGGTACATTTATTATGCGCAACGAAATATTCAGACGACGATCAATGGTACAGAGGAAGAATCGTTAGTCTCACCGAAACAATGGCCTATGTTAATTACATTGACTACGGCAACACTGAGGAAGTTGCTCTAGACTCGATCATGATTTTGGAACCGCAATTTTATGAACCCCATCAATTAGCCATAAATGTATCGTTATCTGTATCTTTTATTGGTACTGAGGCTGAACAGAAGGACATATTACAAGATCATTTGATGAATAAAGATTTCTCGGCTGTATTTTACAACGTACACAAGAAGTGGATTGTCGATCTGATCGAAAATGAAAAAAGCTCAGCGATAGATTCCGCTCGTTGAATCTAGTGAAAATAGAACAAACGGTATGTGAACCGACATCTGAGATACACGTCGAAACGACAACACCTGGCAGATTCGATGGAATCAACCAAACTATTAAATCATACGTTGATGATTTATTCAACGCAATATTAAGACCTTATGGAGCCAGAAAAAGACCAGACACAATAATTCGAGTTGATGTAGCTCATTTCATCGCTGCTGCGTGCCGTTGGAATTGCTGGAAATCTGCTCGTCACAATTCTATTAAAGAATTTTATGTTCGCTGCATCGCATTAATGGTGGAATGTGTATCGTTCTTCGATTTTCAGAAAATATTTTATTTAACCTGTGTTGTGGGTTTACAAACGTATCAAGATGTAGAAATTGATTATTCGGAAATACTGACAGCAAAAGACGCAGAAAGATACTAGAAGGAGAGATTGCTGTTCGTGCTATAAAAGTGAACTTGACGAAAGTGCTGGTGATGAGCCTAAACATCCTAAAGCTCAAGCCATGACCGAATGTAACGAATTAGACCAAAATAACAGTAGCATCGGTGACTGGGTGGATGAACAAGTTGGAAGAGCTAAGAAACAACAACGCGATGGTGAAGAGTTAAACCCATTTTTTTTACCAGAATTCATCAATATACTTTCGCTGCGTGTTAAGGAATTTCCTCTATGGACTAGCGTTGGACTGGATTGCAGTACACATGCAACTTCAAGTTATGTAGAAAGTTACTTCAATGATATAAAACCCGAATTTTGAAAACTGGGCCGATGCGAGTCGATAAATTTTTAATAAAGCATGCCAATGACATTCTCGGTGCAACTTTGCTTTTTTCATCGA